>APFE031229059.1:12099-45933 GCA_000404065.3 Pinus taeda | reverse complement strand
TGGAGGACTGCCTAAATCTAGGAAAGGTCATGATTATCTATATGTTGTTGTGGATAGGTTTAGCAAAATGTGTATTTTGATACCTTGTAATAAGAAAATTACAACTGAACAAACTGTAAAACCATTCTTTGAACACGTATGGGTTCATTTTGGATTACTCACTTCCATTGTATCTGATCGAGACACCCGATTTGTGGGAAAGTTTTGGTCAAGTCTATGGGAACTGATGGAGACCAGATTGAAGAAAAGCACAACTTTTCATCCACAAACTGATGGCCAAACAAAAGTAGTTAATAGGACAGCAATCCAGTTACTCAGAGGATATTGCAGTAAACATCCTAAGCTTTGGGATGAACATTTGTGTTATGTGCAGCATGCTTACAACAAAGCAAGACATTCTTCTACACAGAGATATCTTTTTGAGTCCTGTTTTGGTTTCACACCAAGGTCTCCTTTGGATTTTGTCTTTAGTAAAGATACCATAGTTGAGGGACACAATGATGTGGATAGGGAAACTAGGTTCATTGAACAAATTCAGGAGATCCACCAGGCAGTACAGGAACAGCTGGAAGAAAGCTAAGCCAAATACAAGGCTAGGCATGACAAGCATCAGATGGAGCATAGTTTCCAAGTTGGTGACCAAGTCTAGCTTTATATCGGCAAGGACAAGATGCAAGGTGAAGGTAAAAATCTAAAGCCTATCAGGTATGGACCTTTCAAAATACTTGAGAAGATTGGTGAGAATGCTTTTCGCCTTGATCTACCAGCTTACATGCACATCTACTCAGTCATAAATGTAGATTGCTTGACATTGTTTGAACCTTCACTAATTAAGGATCCTGAAGAGTAGAGTCAATTGCCTTCTATTGATGACCTGCTACCTAAACGTCTTAATGAGTTGCAGGAAGACATAGTTTTGGATAGGAAGGTGAGGACGATGCACAGAGGATATGTTGATTACCTCAGAATTAGGCTCAAAGATTCAAAGCCGAGCAATGAAAAGTGGATAGAGATTGGAAAAGTGAGACAATTGTACCCTCACTTAGTCGATGCTTGAAAACCAACTTTTGGTGGTCCAAAAGCTTTTTCAGTGGGATTGTCGTGATCCGAATTGGATCCATGGAGATAATCAAGATGCCATGATTGTATTCAAATCAGGACAAAACTCTGAATTCAAGAGCACAAAGTGATCAGGAAGACCTTTGAACAATGGCAGTTGGCAGCCAACAAGGAAAAAAGAGGACCTCGATCAAAGCGCACTAACCGAGGCCAATGGAGCCCTCACAGGAGGCAAAACTAGCCATTAGGAAGCCCAGATCGGGAAACAGAGGACATTTCTGATGTTGGGCAAAACCCCTTGAGAAGGAAAGCCCCGGAGCGCTCGGTCGAATGGAAGCCGGGAAAACCATGGGGAAAGCACTAAAGGCTAAAGGCGGGATCTGCGCTCCAAAATCGGTGGTATATTGGGGCACCCTTGGGCAGTAAGTGGATTTGGCTAAAACCTAGCGATTCCATTCAACGCCCAATGCATGGCAGGTGGAGAAGAGAGAAAACGCTGCTCATCGCATGCTAACAGTCGAGCAAGTCAACTACGCGAAATGAGAAAATAATGTCGAATCTGGGGGTTCCAGATCTAATGGCCGAGAATGCACTTGATGAAGGAACCGGATTTGACAAGGGGTTAAGCCATGATCTATAAGGATTTGAGGTCTTATTTGACTGCTGAGGTGGTGGATGAGTCATTTCCCGACGTAACCGAAGAACTGAACCAATGAGGAAGAGTTGGCACAGTTCACGAGAGGATAAGTGGCAATTCCCTATGAGTTGATGACCATGACGCAGAGACAGGAAATTCCAAGTGAACAACAGCAGGAAATCCGATGGAGGTAGAAGGGGAATCAAACAGTCATGAGAT
This sequence comes from Pinus taeda, assembly GCA_000404065.3. Classification (NCBI taxonomy): domain Eukaryota; kingdom Viridiplantae; phylum Streptophyta; class Pinopsida; order Pinales; family Pinaceae; genus Pinus; species Pinus taeda. Next base: position 44,018 of record APFE031229059.1, on the reverse strand, counting down.
CGACTGGCTTTAAAGCCATGAACAGAGAACAGAAAAGACTAGAGAGGACATCGAAAGGAAGAACTAGAGAGAAGAAGACGAAGACAGAGAAGTGAAGAGACAGTGAATTAAAGAGCAGAAAAGATAGAGAGTCGAGCTGATCTACATCATAAGGCAGCATCGAGCCATCACTGAGTGGATCTATCGAGAATTGAGCACCACATTGGGCTCCTCCCCTTAAGACTAGAGAGGTCAAGAGCAAGTAAGGAAAAGAGTATATGCACTCCAGTGGCTTGGGGAATCCAAGAACCACCCTGCCAAGAAATCCTATTTCAGGAGACTCAAATTGAGCTCCTCATTGTAGTTCTCTACTTTTAGACACAATAAAAGAAGGCCACCACTGAAAGCTGGACCAGAGACATAGCCTTGGAGGATAGGGTGAACTCCTTATTAATTATTGTGTTCTTGTATTTGCTTACTGTGTTTCTCTGTTTTTTTTCGTTTTTCTAGTGTCTGTGTATTTTGCAATATGATAAATTTGTTGCCTAAAATAACATAGACACACACTAGCACATGAGTCTGTAATACCTTCATTCAATAATTCTTTAACTGAGATCACTCATAGGTTGATTATCAGATCACTTTTTGAGCTCATGTTGACGGTGCTGGACCCGCCCAGATTTAGGGGATCTCCCCAGTATGAAGTCCCAATTAGACCTCACACTGTTTCATGTAGGAGTCCCATCTGCTATAAAGGCTCGGTTTCCAAATCCTTAAATACTTTCCTTGCCTCTAGATGTCAGCATGAGAGAGGGATGCAATGGTGTCTTCTAAAATCAAGGGGGTGTGCCTGGTGAGAGTTCATTTGTAATTGTGTCAAGGTTCTTCTAATCCAAATGGGAAGAAAAATGAGCCCCTAAGTGAGAGGTAATAGTACCAACCTAGAAGCAACACTCATGAACCAGAATGATCCATCTAACATCTAGTAGAATAGTCCACAGCAGATGCGAGGGTAATTATAACCAATAAATGAGAAAGATATGTCTAGTATACTGCGAGATATTCCACAAGGATGGGATAGCAATAACATCCATTACAACAAATTCTCAATAAGATAAGCACTAAAATAACTGAAGTGGTTCAATTATATCATCACATGTGAAAGAAAACATGAAATACAAATATTCGCAGAATAGTCTTACAAACATTCATAGTCAATGCGTGAAGAAAATGTTGCCATTAAAGGTTTATGTTATTAAGTAAAATTTCCAAGACACATGTCTATAATGTACATCACTATCCCCAATAGTGGGACATTGGATCCACTCCTTTCTCCTCAAAGAACTAGCTAATCTCTCTAATTCCTTGCAGGAGGAGCCAAGTTTAAAAGCCCTTTTCTCATACAATGAGGGAGTATATATAACCAATGGTGTCTCTTTGTCTACCCTCATGATTGTTTCACTTCCTCTGACTTCTCAACTTACATGATCCTTTACATCCCATGTGTTTCCTTTTGGCCTCCACTTTACAATACATTTGAATACAATATACATGGTCCACAATAGTGATATGGTATATGACCACTCATGACCTAACATGACATGGAACTGCTGATATGGATTGCTTGATGATGTGGAAATGTCAAGTCATTATTGCTACTAAGTTTTGGATGTATTCTTGGATGTGTTTTCTCTTCACCTCAACATGGCTTAGTGATGAAGAATCTTCAATGATCTTTAGTCTTGGATGGTGGTTGTAAACTTGTGTCCCTTCGCTTTCTTTGAATTGATCCACTTGTGATTTCAGCTACAGAAGACTCTTTATGCATTCTTCCCTCCTTCTTCTCCTTCTCCATCATATTTTCATGACATGATAGTGTACATGTCTCTTCAATTCACCATGATGAGATGGCATCAATCTGAAAACAACCTAGTCTAAGATGATGCATTCTGATTCATTAATTGAGTCTGGGACACATGACATGCTGGGGAGAGGAACTCAGTAATTGCACATTATGCAATTCCAATGGTCAGGGGGGATATCTTGAGCTCTAAGACTATATAATGTGCAACTCAAGGAGGCTTGAAGGACAATATTGCACAATTTCTGTGGGTAGTGGAGTTAGGCTGAGGGAAAGGACACTAGAAAATCCAACTGCATAGTTTTGGATGCCAAGGGAGGTTGGGCTTCTACGCATTACATAGTTCCAGCATCGAAGGGAAAATCTTAAGGGTTGAAGATGCGAAGTGCATAGTTTAGTCCAGGGTGCGGGACACAACTGCGTAATTTTGGGGGTGAAGGTCAGCAGTTGGGCACATGAATTATGCATAGCAGTAGCCATAAGAGATAAGGACTATGCATTATGTAGTTTCAAGAAGCAAGGTCACAACTTAGAGGGTTGAGACTACACAATGCACAGTTCAGTTGGGGGGGCGATGAAGATAATTTTCTCAGTCAGGGAGGTTTTCTGAAAATGGCTAAGTGTGGGATATGTAATGAACTATGATGAGCCTTGAATATGATCACAAACTTAGCATACATTGATGACACAGCAAAACAGATCATCGGAACACATGAACAAAACATTTCTCTCCATGTGACTACCTCATGACAAGATACAACAAGTGTGACACTTAAGATAGGCTTTATGACGACTGTGACGACACTTCTGCAACAATGCTCAATACTTTGTGTATGGACGTGACAAATGTTTACATGGTTAGGAAAACTCATATACACAAATACTAACTTTCACAACCATAAGAATAGGCTTGCAAACATTACATGAAAGCCAAACATGCCAAAAGACGACAATTAACCCAACATGCAAAAGGGACCAAAGCACTGCAAGAAAGCTCATGAAATGAGCTCTAGTATTTGCAAAAACAACATAAAATACCAAGGAGGGCTCTAAGATTGAGTGTAAGCCAAATATTTTGAGGGTGTTGTAGGAGCTAAAACACTTGGCAATACATTGGTTGAACTCCAACCTCTCTATCTTGGTTAACTTGTCTTATGCAGGAACTTGTTTCTTCAGGGAGTATTGATTCATCATGCAAATTACTTTGGCCTTCCCATTTATGCCATGAATAGACATGGTCCCCTATATACATTCTTATTTGAGCACAACATAAGATTCAACATAATCGCAATGTTTTAAGTTGGGAAGAGTAGTGTATCTTGTGAGCTTAAGATTTTCAGAGTATAAATTTTCATCTCTGGTGTTTCTTTGTTACCAACAGACATGGACAGCACCTTGGTGGAGTCACATAGGAACACATCATTGCTCTGTTGTTAGTGATCCAGGATAGTACCCCGGTGTATTTTCTTGCTTCACCTCTTTACATTGGAAGCATTTCTCTTGTTTCACCTTTATTTATTTAATCAAAGAGAATTGTGCATTTTCACTTATTTATCTTGGGGTGGAAGAGGTATCCTGACTTATTAAGGGAAGAAGATGTTGTTCCTTTAGAGAAGCATATAGAGACCTCTGATTTAGGTTTGCTCATTATATTTTTCCCCTTCTCCATTTTGGATAATCTTGAAGACACCAAAATAGAAAAATTGAGTATAGGCATGAGGTTTCTGGACTAGACATGGGTTCATGGTTGGACCAAAACTCTCCTTGCAGATGGATCATATTTTCTGTCGGAACATCACAACCCAAAAGATGTAACTAACACAAGGAAGATGGAAATAAGGTTAGCCAAGTGTTGAAGTGTCACAAGACTCTTTATAGTTCATCCACACACATACTTAGAAGCCACGACATATTAATGCACAAAAATTATTCACATAAGAGAAACCAAAACAAAATTCACATAAAGAAACAAATAACAAGAGAAAAGACTATGTACACAGTGTAGGGCACAACCCCATATTTTCGTTGAAAATATTGTTTCAATCCTTGTCCTTTGACAAGGAGAGATTAAATATTCTTGTTAAGTGATTGAAGACGATAAGTGTGTTGGCCAAGCTTTTTGTGCATTGTGAATGGCCCAATCCATAGGGCTTGAAACTTAGTGTGTTTGCCTTTGTCCTCATGGGCTTTATCCCACTTTAAGACTATGTCACACACACTAAAGTTATTTTTCCTTGCAGACCTCTTGTCAAACCACCTCTTGATATGATTATGGTGAAGTGAAACTTTTTCTTTTGCTTTCAACCTTTCTTCTTGTAGCTTATGAAGGGTGCCCATCCTACACTAAACTAACAGACATGGATTACCTTGGGATTCTTGTGAGAGTTGGAGAGAAGGAAAGTGGATGTTTAGGGGGAGGATGGCTTCTTTTTCATACACCAAGAATAAGGGGAGGTGTTAAGAGAAGGTTTTGTCGTGACTCGATTAACCCATAAGGAATTTACTAAAGCACAGTGCCAATTTCGTTGCTCATAGAATATGGTCTTTTTTATAATTCAGATTAGGTTCTTATTTGTGAATTCAGTAAGACCATTCCCCCACAGATAATAATTAGTAGCATATTTCAATATGATAACATTTTCCAATACAAAAGCATAGAGTTTTAACAATGAAAAGTGTGATGTATTTTCATAAACAAGTGAAGTAGGAACATCGAACCTGGAAATGATGTTCTGTTGCAGAAAGCTAATTAATTCCTGATCATTCACCTATTTGAGTGGAACTGCATCTATCCACTGCGTGAAGTAATCCGTGGAAGTTAGGATGTAGTGATGTTGCTATTATGAGTGTAGGAAAATTTCCCCAAAAATTTCCAAGCCCCACTATTGAAAAGCTTCTTCCATTGCAATGCGTTGCAGTGGGGTGACTAACTTCTTGTTTCTTCTAGCACACCTTTGACAGACCAAATTATTGTGGTCATAAGCATGAGAATCTATAAATAATGTACGCCAATAAAAGTCAGCCCACATAACCTTCTGCATTGTGTTGTTTCCTGTGAATTTTCCCTCATCTGGTCTGTCGTGGAGATCCCGCAATACCTTTTCTAAATCATGTGCTTCCAAACACCTATAGTACTCCATTGTGGTGGTTTATAAACAACACCCCATGCACCAACTGATAAGATAATGATTTAAGTCTGAGTAACCTCTTTTTTCATGCGAAAATTGGGAGGGAATTTTTTCATGCTCAAGGTATTCACGCACATCCATGTACCATTAGTTTGTGCTTGTACTAGGGGAGGCTCACTCAATGTTATACATTTTAAATTCTTGCTCCCATCCTAAAATATCTTCTTCTTCCTCCTTCACATTTACTACTTCTTATGCTAGTTGGAAAATACCATGGCCCTTGATTGTGTGAATTGGCTTGATTTCTAGATCATACTCTTGCCACCTGATCATCCTGTTCACTCTCCTTTCACTTTGCTCTTGTTGAACAAGTAGTGATCTAACTTTTGGGTTCGAGAGAACGATAACACAATTATTTTTCCATATATAGGGCTGAAAATGATTTACTGCCTTGTATATTGCATAAAAATATTTGTCCATAGTGGAATAATTCATCTCTGGTCCTTGCAGACTTGCACTCATGAGGAGATAGGTCGCTCATTATTCATTTCATCCTTCTTAGTGAGTACAACTGCAAGAGAGGTGTCAGAGGTGAAAGTGTAGAGAAATAAATATTTATTGAAATCTGGGTTGTGTAATGCAGATGCTTCTTCTATAGCCTGCTTAATATGGGAAAGTGTGTGCTTTTCCCTTTTACCCCATTTGCATATTGTGTCCTTCTTCACCATCTCCTATATTATTTTAACAATCTGGGCATGGTCAAAGATGAATTTGTGGAGGAAATTTATTTTCCCCAAGAAAGATAGCAAGGCCTTCTTATTCACTAGGAATTGAATCCGCATGATTTTTTTGACCCTGTCTGGGTCTACCTTAATCCCACTCTTAGAAATGATGTGGCCCAAGAGACTAACCTTGGACACTACAAATATACATTTCTTGGGATTTAAGGATAACCTATACTTGTGACATCGCTCAAAAATATTCCTTAAGTGGCGTATGTGGTCTGACCTCTGTTTGGAGAACATTGTTACATTGCCAATATACACCACTACGCTCTACCCAATGAGTTTTTGGAAACTGATGTCCATAACATGTTGGAATGTTGCACCAGCAATGATTATCCCAAATGGCATTCGTTTGAATGTGAAAGTGCTCCACCTTATTCAGAACATGGTTTTAAGTCTATCAGGCTCTACAATGAGAACCTATTTTTATCTAGAATAACCATGTAACAAAGAAAACAATTCAGATCCCAATATTGATTGCAATAGTTGTTCCATAGACAGTACAGGGTAGTTGTCCTTGTCCGAGGTGTGGTTAATATTTCATAAATCTACACATAGACAAATTTTCCCAAACTTCTTCCTTACCATGACCAAATTTGACACCCACATTGATGCCACACTCTGTATATGATCCGGGCATCCAAAAATTTTCTCAACTCTTTCTAAATAAGAGGCTCAAGCATTGGATGTACTTTCCTTAGCTTTTGTAGGAATGGGTTGGCGCCTTCTTTGATTGGTATCACATGCTGGATGATTTTTGTGTCACATGCCTTGATTTCACTGTACACCCATGGGAAGACACCACGGTACTACTTGAATAAGAGGATAAAATCTTGTCACACTTGCGGTGTGCAACAACTACCGATATTGACATATTTTGGATCCTTATCTATTCCCAAGCTAATATGCTTTTGCAACAATGTGGAACTATGGGTCTTAGCATTAATAGGTCCCTAGAAGCAATTATGTAGGTCATACAACTTTTCCAATGATACCACACCCTTGGGGATGAGGTTTCCTTTGATTTCACTTGTTGCATTTTTAATTCCTTTTCATGCTCATCATCATCAATCGTTGTGTCTTTAAATACATCATCATTCTCCATGAAGCACAATATTTGTTGGTCATGATAAAAAATATTAAATTAGTGATATTGTCAGGGACTGAAGGCTTATAAATAATTTCAATAGAAAAATAATCCCTCAATGGTGAAAACCTAGCAACAGCATTTGCTAATGCATCCACAGCTGCGTTACGCATTCTTCGAATAGAAATAATATTGAAAGCTTGGAAATGTGAAATAAGACGTCATACCTCTTATGGATAACTTCTAAGATGAGGTGACACATAATGTATGGTGTTACGTACATGTCACACCATGATTTTTGAGTCACCTACCACTTTTAGGATGGAAATATTGAGGTCAATGGCTTTATGTAAGCCTAAGATGAGTGCTTCAAACTCTGCAGTGTTGTTTGTGCACTCAAATTCCAAGTGGCTAGAGATCAAATTCTTTCTTTGCAGGGGATCTATTAAAATGCAACTAGCTCCCTCCTGTGTTTTGGAACCATAAAAGTACATAGTCCAAATATCATATGTACATGGACTGGGAGCTACACTAGTACTGCTACAACTACTACTAACTGTACAAAGTTCATTATCACTAGTTGGAGAAGGAAGGAGATCCAACTATGTATTTGCTGGAACTGGGGATGTTTGTGCAAGATAACACCCCAGTTTAGTTTCAAGGAAGCAATTACCGAAAAGGAATTATGCAAAATCCATTGGTTCATTATGTCCATCAAAGGAGTGACCGTGTGTTTCATATATCTCTATGATTTCACCCGAATTTGATTTTTTATGCCCTTATATGAAATCCAAAAGTGTGGCCAGTCTATGGAAAAGTTTCCTTGTAGCTTTCTAGATTGGTCTCTGCTCAACAACACTATGTATGCTTCCAGAATTTCCACAACCACTATGTTGATACATTGGTGGAATCGTTCGTTAGATGATAAGCGAATGATGACATCTCTGAGTTCACAAATTTCCTTGACATGAGTTCTGTCTAGATGAATAATTTGTGCATTTTTTTGTCCCATTTAGAATTGATCTTCTTGGCAACAGATAATGGAATTATGTTCACCAATGCACTAGAATGAACCAAGAAATTGTGTACATTGAAATTAAATATTTCGAAAGTTAACAAGAAAGGTGGACAAAGTGTATTCACATCCGTCATTAGAGCATTAAGTATGGATTTGAGAGAACCAGGAGACTTACCAAATCCCTTGTCTGAAGAGGTAGCGTTACCTCTGGAGGTTTGCCCAAATGCCCTTAAGAGGATGTCCCACTAGCTCATGATCTTTGTTAATTCAAAAATTGAAATGCCTGCACGAACCTTCTTCATGTCATCAACTCTGTTATAATCCATAGCAGGATGGTTGAGGTGTCTGGGTGTGTAACATGGTTTGTGGCTTTTGGATTGATGGCTTTATCCTTACTGCACATGAAAACAATTTTCATTGAGACTTCTTTCCCATACTTGTTCTGAGTGTTCTGCATTGAGTTGGTCGGTGGGTTGATTTTCCTTAACGTATTTTCTTTAAATTTTTTCTTCTGCAACTCAATTATAGTGGTTGACCCTTGGCTTCTCAAGTTGTACTAGTTAGTCTTCTCCTAGACCGGACCGTCACTTAGAGGTTGCTTATCAGTAGTACTCTTTTAGGCTATGAGTATAGAATTAAAAAATTTCATTGCATTCCCGACACTTGGAGTTTCATCAGCTGTAGTAGCTTCTTCCTTTTCTTCTGTAGGCTGAGTCTTCTCTTGGTCGATTACCGAATCAACAAGGTACATAGCGACCATGATCATGTCTTGATTCCACTATGGGCATGTTTTCTTATAATGATGTTCCTGATGATATGCACAATATTGATTTGTGTCGAACTTCTCAATGTTCAACATGAAATTGGAGCTTTGCATATACTTTTTCGGTTGGTTTTTTCTACTACTAGAAGTTGCAGCCCTTCTAAATAGGTTGAATCTGGGAGGGTTTCTTCTCAGAGTGGTCTCTCTTGACCTGCGTTTGAGTTATTCCATTTCATTAGTTAGATACTTGACAATATGAGTCAAGCTTTCAAGATCAGATGGTTCTTTCTCTTTGGCCCTACTCACAGAGACCTGAGAGGTCTTACCCATGTACTTGGAGTCTTTTGTTGGTTCATCATCTAAGATGACTCTGATTGCGTGCAAGTCCTTATCAATAGCACAATGCTTACTTGAAATGTACAGGTGTACTAATCTATGTTGATGGATTCATGAGGTTTCATATTTTCCAGAAATTTTTTCAAAATGCAACTGAAACTCTGGTTGAAATATTTCACTTTTTCCTTTTTCTCCATCTTAAGATTACCCAACTCTTTCAGTAACATGGCGGGGGTCTTATCATCAACAAAATTTTCAAGGAATATCTTCTTAAACCCCTTCCAATTCTAGATGGAGTTTGGAGCAAGACTATGATACCATACAACTACTCAACCATCCAATGTACATGGGAAAATTCTACATGCAACATCATCATAACATACCTCAAGTGTTTGCAGATGCAGGTAAATTTTGTCAAGATGGTATTCAACCTTCACTCTCTTATTAGGGTCATACTTCATTAAGATCTTCTCTGAATGCCTTGGCATCTTGTGTAGAACACCCGAAAGTGCGAGTAGGCCCTAAGTCATCCAATCCATATTTTGGTCTACCATGTCTTCTTCTTCAATGTCCTCCTCTTCTTTATCAGAATTTGATGTCTCTTCTTCCTCTTCTTCTTCTCCACTTGTCCCACTGAAAGTTGTGTCCGAGAGCAGAATGTTTTCTTCATCACCACCATGAAAGAGTGGAGGATCTTCTTGTTTTTCCACAAATTCTACTAATTCTTCAAGAGTGACAAGAACCACGTCGTCAAGAGTTGAAACTACTATCCTCGTGGAGTTGGTATTGTTCTTCTTCAAAGAATATGGAAGATTGATTACTCCATGGATCAATCCAACAAATTTTTCAAATTGACGGCTTATAGGGAAGATAGACTAAATCTGATCATATAGAAATCCATGTTTAGTCTTGGGCTAAGAAGAGGCACCAACTTCATAAGCACGAGTACAAGAGGTGCAATGAACATTACTACCTTTACCAAAAGATGATATGATGGGGTCAGAGGTTCAAGCCCTCCTTCTAGCGCAAGTTTTTTTAACGGTGCTGGACCTACACCCATTCAAGGGATCTCCCTGGTATGAAGTCCCAATTAGACCTCACACCTTTTGGTGTAGGAGTCTCATCTAGTATAAAGGCCCGGCTGCAAAATCCTTAAATATTTTCCTTGGCTCTAGCTATCAGCACGAGAGAGGGATACAATGGTGTCTCTTAAAAGAAAAGGGGTGTGCATGGTGAGTGTTTAGTTGCAACTATGTCAAGGTTCTTCTACTAAAAGGGGGAAGAAAAATGAGCCCCTAAGTTAGAGGTAATAGTACCACCCAAGAAGAGACATACATGAACCAGAAAGATCCATCTAACATCCAACAAAATAGTCGACAACATATTCAACGGTCGTTACAACCAATAAATGAGAAAGATATGTCTGGTATCTAATGGAATAGCCCATAAGGATGGGAGAGCAATAAAAACCATTACAGCGCATTCTCAATAATATATTCATTAAAATAACTGAAATACTTCAACTATCTTAGCACATGTGAAAGCAAACATGAAATGCAAACATCCATAGAATAGTCTTACAGACATTCATTGTCCATGCATGAAGAATGTGCTAGCCTTCAAGGCTTCCATTATTATGTAAAAATTCCAAGACACGTGTCTACAATGTACATCACTATCCCCAATAGTGGGACATTGAAGCCACTCCTTTCTCCTCAAAGAACTAGTTGATCTCTTTAATGCCTTGCGGGAGGAGCGAAGGTGAAAAGTCATTTGTTCATACAATGGAGTATATATAACCAAGGGGACTCTTTGATTACCCTCATGATTGTTTAACTTCCTATGAATTTTCAACTTAGATGACTCTTTACATTCCATGTTTGTCCTTTGGCCTTCCACTTTACAATACATTTGAATAAAAAATACATGGTCCATAATAGTGATGTGGCATATGACCACTCATGACATGACATGACACTGCTCACATGGACTACTTGATGATGTGACAATGTTAAGTCACTATTGTTGTTAATTGTTGGATTTCTTCTTGGATATGCTTTCTCTTCACCTCTGCATGGCTTGGTGATGCTAAATCTTCAATGGCGTTAGTGTTTGATGGTGGTTGCAAACTTATGTCCCTTCACTTTCTCTCAATTGATCTACTTGTGAGTTCAACTATAGGAAATTATTTAGGAATGCTTCCCTCCTTCTTATCCTTCTCCATCATATTTCCATGACATGATAGTGTACCTATCCCTACAATTCACTCATGACGAGATGACATCAATCTGAAAACCCCCTAGTCTAAGATGATGCATTCTGATCCATCAACTAAGCACAGAACAAGTGACAAGATGGGGAGAGGGGCTTAATGAATACATATTGTATAGTTCTAGTAGTGGGTTGGGAGAGCTTGAGCTCTGAGACTACGTAGAGCGCAGCTCAGGGAGGTTTTAAGTCCAAGACTTCATATTTCTTGGAGGCAGTGGAATCAAGCTGAGGGAAACGATACTAGAAAATCCAACTGTGTAATTTTGGGTGTCAAGGTAGGATGTGATTTTGTGCATTGCATAGTTCCAATAGCTAAGGGAAAAACTTGAGGTTTGAATATGTGAAGTGTGTAGTTCAGGCTAGGTTGTGGGACATAACTACGAATTTTGGGGGTTAAGGTTAGGAGCTGAGCACAGGAATGGTGCAGAGCAGTAGCCCTGGGGGATAGGGACTGCACATTGTGAAATTTCAAGCAACAAGGTCACAACTTAGAGGGTTGAGACTACACAGTGCTTGGTTCAGTTGGGGCAAGGTGAAGCTTATTTTCTTAGTCGGGAAGGTTTTCTGAAAATGGCCAATTGTGGGATAGGTAATGAACTATGATGAGCCTTGACTATGATCACACAATTAGCATACTTTGAAGACATGAAAACATAGATCATTGGAACACATGAACAAATCATTTCCCTCCATGTGATTGCCTCATGACAAGATATGACAAGTGCTACACTTAAGATAGGCTTTACGACGACCGTGACGACACTTGTGCGACAATGCTCAATACTTTATGTATGGATGTGACAAATGTTTACATGGTGAAGAAAACTCATATACAGAAATACTAACCTTTGAATCCATCATAAGAGGCTTGCAAACATTACATGACAACCAAACATTCCAAAAAATGACAATGAACCCAACATGCAAAAGGTACCAAATCACTACAAGAAAGCTCATGAAATGAGCTCTAGTGTTTCCAACAACAATATAAAAGACCAAGGAAGGCTCTGAAAATGAGTGTAAGCCGAAATTTTGGAGGGTGTTGCAGCAGCTATAACAACTCCCTATAATCCATACACATATGCCATGATGCATCCTTCTTGTGCATCAATATTACTGGAACAAAGAATAAACTTTGACAAGGTTGAATTATACTCGCCTCTAGAATTTTTGCAACCATACATGCAATTTCACTCTTTTGGGAATATTGATATCTGTAAGGTTTGATGTTTGTAGGAACACTTCTTGGAATCAAATGAATAGCATGATCATGATCATGAATATGTGGTAGGCCTTTGGGAGTCTCAAAAACCTTGGAATGATTGTCAAAGACTTTTTGGAGATATGAATAAATAGATGATTTCAATGTTTGAACATCTAGTGAGCATAATTTTGTAATGACACCCCATTTTTATTTCTTCAGAATATTTTTCATGGCATTAGAGCTAATTATGTTTCTAGGTTTCCCTGTGATACCCCTTAATTCAACTTTCTTTCCTTCCCAAAATAATCTCAAGAAACGTTCTTGAAAATTAAATGCTATTGTCCCCAAAGATTGTAACCATTGGACGCCTAGTAAAAAATCAACACCACCCATTGGAATGGAAAGAATTGAATTATTAAATACATATTCCCCCATGTTTAGCTTGATATGATGGCTCTTTCTAGACAAATTTATAGTTTCTCCATTTCCAACCATCACTTGACACTCTAGTGTTGGATATAGTAAGAAATTCAATTCCTTGGCTATCTTACAATGAATAAAATTATGGGTACTGGATGAATCAATCAGAACTACTACCATTTTCTTCTTGATATATCCTTCTATCTTGAGAGTATGAGGGGTGGTAATTCCTACCAATGCATTACAAGATATGGTCGGATTCATTTATTCTTTCTTTGGGGTTGGTTCCTAGTATATATCCTCCTCTTTTGATATTTCTTGTTCCTTTTATTCATCATTGTCACAATCTATATAGAATAATTTATTCTCAACACACTTATGACCTTTATTGTATTTTCTATAACAACTATAAAAATTTTGATTTATTATTTTTTCCTCCAATTGTTGTGGTGTCAACCTTGTATGTTTTGGAAGAATAGGAGAAACAATACTTCCATATTATAGTTGTGAGTTGTTGGGAACGGGTCCCCTGGGGATCAATTTTGGGGTTAAAAACCCAAGTTTTGGGGTAGAAGGCACGAAGTTTGTATAAATAAATGTAAAGTCTCTACATTTTGTGGTCGTAGAACGTGAAGATATCAAGAGTCCAAAAGGGTTTTCTGCCCTTAGACTAGATAAGTTGTGTCATTTTTAGAGATTCGCACTTGGTCTACGGACCATGGGATTGTATAAAAAGGAAGTCTTAGAGGAGTCTAAGGGGGAGAGGCAATTAAGTAGAAGTGCTTTATGAGTCTGTAAAGAGTGAAGAGTGAGAGTCTTAGCGTAGGAAGAGGCTTTGTAGCTGAGTGCGCATAGCCCTATGGTTAAGTCTGCAGCTGAGTGCGTAAACCCCTACAGTTGTGTACACATGGCAAATAGAGTCTGTATTGGAAACCTGAGTCATTAAGAAAGATAAGTATTCTAAAATTACGGTGTATTTTTCTTGTGGATTACATGTGATTATGTTATGTTAAGCTCTAGGTTTATGTTATAATGCTAATTTGATGCGTGAATGTATATGTTTCTATTTGTTATATGAATGCGAGTAAGAATATATGTTTAGGCGAAGACAATTCTAATTTTCTGATAAAGTTGGTGAACACTTAAGATAATTCGGGAACTTATACAGTAACATATTTACAAAGGTGCGTAAGTGCATGAATTGTCATTTAAGGTTGCGTGAAGGACGATTGTATACCTTCACAGAGGTTCTAAGAGATGAAAGAGAAAGTACATCAATAAGCCCTGAAGGCTTATCGATCTGCACGAAGGAAGGGTTTAAGGTATAAATTCGACATCACTACCATCTCAAGGTGCGAAAACTTGGTTCTTGCATCCCCCCATACTGCTTCAGGTGAGACCTCGGTCTGCGCTCCACGGATTGATGCCGAAAGGGCCAATAGTGTAGGGATTTTCTTGGCTGACTAACATTGAACCTAGGTCAGGGCCCATCAATCCAACAAATGGTTTTGTTACAGGGACCAAGATCTGCATAACAAGATGTGTGATGTTGCATCATTGGAATCCAACTAAGAAGGAGATTGAAGACTGTTTGGATAGGAAGATCCACAAATTCGCGACACAAGAAAAAAAGAATCTGTGATTGACAAAGGAACAATGGTTAGACAGATATCTATACACAAATATTCACGGAATCTTCTTATGTTTCTTCCCGGTTGAATTATACGAGTGGATCGCAAAGTTGGCAGACGACCAAGGAAGGTGGAGGCTTGCCAATCCAATTGTCTGGACCCCGGAGTTAGCACGGAGATTGGAAGCCTCTGAAGATAATATCATGCATGTTGTCGATCACTAGCTCAGCTGTATCATAGGAGGGTTTGTGATAGAATTCACGGTTGATACTTTGGTTAGCTACAATGAAGCAAAGCACCGCTTCTTCCAAGGACCATGAGGTAAGTATTTGAAATCACTAAATACTTGGATTAAAAATGCTTTTGTGTGAAAATAAGGTCATGCAGTTACCTTGATGTTTGGAGCTACGCGAAGTGGAAGATCTTTCAGGGATGGAGGAAGAAAACGTCCTGAGTATAGCCTACTGATTGAGCCTCCTTTGAGTGATAACAAAGGAGCAGCGCAGGCTTCTCCATTGAGCACTATTTAGTTGATAAGACAGGGGTTCCCATGAATACCTACACCTCCTCCATCCTCACCTCCACCACTCACCCCATTGCCCACACCACTACAACCTCCACCACTATTCAATATGGTGAACTCTGTAAAGCTACATGTATTCAAGGGCATAGGAAATGAAGATTCGAACCAATTTTGGTTCATCACGAAGGTTGTATGTGAAGCTCAGGGTATCATGGATGATCAAATTAAGAAAGCAATGTAGTTAGTGCTTTGCAGGACCATGCACTAACATGGTACATTAAGTATAGTACTGATAACCCAACGCTTGCATTGGTAGGTATCCAGATTGCGCTGAATAGGGAATTCAATAGACATATGTCTCATGCACAATAAATTGTGGGATTCAAGGAGATCATGATGAAGCCTAGGGAGATGCCCTAGGATTTGGATCAAATATTGAAGTGTACGATCCGTGAAGCCAACATGAACCTAACTGATGGGAAACACCGTCAAAGGTTCATGGCCTCACTCCTTCCCCACCTAAAGGTTGCGCTATCATAATAGAAGATCAGGACCCAGGTAGAAGTTCTGGAAATCGTGATGAGACTGCATGAGAAACCAATGTAGGATTCTAATCTGGGGGTTCAGCAGATTCAAGTGTAGTTTCATAACCATTTCCTCGAAATGCAAAGTCTGAAGAAAGACAAAACAACTCGGTTGGAGGTGCGCAAAGAAGTTTGGTGCCTAAAATGCAAAGGTTAGGCGCATGACAAGGATCATTGTCCAGTCTTTGTGAACTATGTTGTAGCAAGAGGACCAATTCCTCTAATATCAGAGGTTGCAGCAGGACCAAGGGCAGGGCGCATGCTATGGTGCGCTATATGACAGGTAGTTAGGAAACATGCGACCGATAATTTCAATTTGTTGCAGAAATTCATATAGACATCACAACATCTCTTATGTAACTTCTGTCAATCAATAGGTCATGATGAGTGCAATTTCCATAGTTATGAATTAGTGATGGACAGGACACCTGCATACAGGGTGCAGGAAGACACATGGCCTTCAGACCAAGGTGCTTGGAGAGCATGAGGTGAGTAACAAGGGCATGGTCAAGGCTGAGGTGGAGGGGGACCTAGTAGAGGCTGAGGGCAGCTAATTTGTTACAATTGTGGAGGACCAAGATACTATGTGAGAGATGGTTTAAATCTGACTCGACTGTCATGCCGCTATTGTACCCAATTTGACCATGCAACTAAGAATTGCCCTATATTATTGGCTACGATTCGTGAAAAGGAGCATAGCTTTCGTGGTCGACACAGAACCTCTAGATGATGAGGGATAAGTCTCGCAAGGAAGACCCTATGATAAACATTATGCTGCAGAGTGTAACAACGACAAGTGAGGATAAAGGGAAGAAGCCTGCAAAAGGTGAATGGGTCTGCAAAGCACCAGAAAAGGAGACTGGCTTTGATCTGGAGCATGTAAAAGAAATCTTTATGGAAGAAAAGAAAAGCTTTGCTAAGGACTCTACCTCAGGAAGTTGAGAAAAACTAGTTGACGAAATGGACCCATCCATGATTACCATGTTCTTAGAGACCTGCATGAAACTGTTTCACGATAGTAGGGTCGTGAAGGCATTGTAGGAACTGATCAATCAATGCACTGGCAAGGACAATGCTACTGGTGAAACACGCCTAGTTAGAAATCTTGGTAAGCATAAGGCAAGGATTGGACATGATATGAGACTCACCCCGCAGATAGGGGAATATGAAATGGACCAAGTTATCTTAGATCTGGGGTTTGAAGTGAATGTTTTTCCAAAACAAACATGGGAAAGAATGGGGAGACCTACGCTTCAGTGGTCTTTGATCCAGTTAAGGATGGTGAATCAACAAAAAATCATCCCAATGGGGAGGTTGCAGGGGGTAACAGTTGACATTGAAGGTGCGAGCGCATTGGCGGATTTTGAAGTAATAGAGATTGTGGATGATAGCAATCCCTACCCTGTGCTCCTTGGGATCGATTAGGCCACTAACATGAATCGAGTAATCAACTTGAAGAAGTGAAAGATGATATTTGAAAAGAAATCACTCTGCGTAGTGGTGCCACTGGATTCTGTAGAAGGAATACGCTATACAGAACTGGTCCACGATTATGAAAGTGATGACAATTTGGACCAGATTTACAAGATAATGATTCGAGACTAGGATTGGATAAATCTGAAAATAGGCAGATGTATTTCATGGGACTGCGAGAGCTCCTGCACATCAGACTTGGACAAAGAACCAGAGCACTGACAGAACCGGCTACATGAAGTATCTATGTTGCATTGTAATATGATGACCAAGTCATTCACTGCGTTTCATCAAAAGTAAGGAATCTCCCTTCTTATTATGGGATGACTGATGTTGATATATTTTTGGATGCATTTGAAAGAGAAGTGTCAGAGAAGCATTACTTCTAGGCCTTGGATTGGGCGTTGCGTGCTACGCTCGCAAGATGGTGGGGTATGCACAAGGATCATTTTGGTGATTAGTCTGAATATAGGAGGATGATGAGAATACTTTTTGGACAACTGAAAGTATGGATGATAGACAAGTATGATGGAAGGGATGATCCACACAATCACTTGACCAAATGCACTAAGGCTTATGGAGTGGAGCCCTAACCTCAATGGGTACATCTGTTTTGTCACACCCCGGATTTCATACCAATGAATTGGTACTTGGAAACAGAGCTCTGCCATGGCACTGAAGAATGGGACATCTTGTGCCAGGGGTTTATAATGACGTTCACCTATGAGGATGGGTTTTATTGTGTTGACACGGTGTTACAAGAGGTTAAAGTAATGATCTTTAGGATACTACAAGTTCCTTTGGACCTTATTCAACCTGATTGGACTACCCAGTTGAGCCACACAATGGAATGCTATAACATGACCATTGAAGAGGAAGATGAGGATCCCATAAAGATTAATATTCCAAAAACTTAGGGTCACCACGAGGTTGAAGGACCACAGATAGAGAATCCATACATAGTTGCGCCACTAAAAACTAGAAAAGCAACATTGGCACAGAGGCAAATCCGAAAATTGTGAAGATTGTGGATTATTGAGATGACGCGACAGTAGATAAGGTCATCGAGCTCCTCCGTGAATATCAAGATTTGTTCCCCATAAATTTTTCTAATTTGAATGGAATAATAGGAGACTTCGGTGTCATGAAGATTACCCTAATACTAGACACGAAACCTATGAAACAAAGACCTTACTGCCTTAATCTGAAGTATAAGGAAAGGGTCCACACTGAGTTAGAAAAGATGCTCATGGAAAGTATTATAGAACCAGTGGAAGAATCTGATTGGGTAATCCCAATAGTGGTTCAGGAAAAGAAACAGAAGAAACAAATAAGGATATGCATAGATCTCAGGAAATTGAATGACGCTTGTGTGCATGATCCTTTCCTGACCCCATTCACTGACGAGGTCCTGGATAATGTAGGTGGCCAAGAAGCATACTCTTTCACTGATGGCTTCTCTGGGTACCATCAAATAAAAATCGCACCTGAGGATAGAAGCAAGACAACCTTCATGACTGAATGGGGATGTTTTAAATACACTATAATTCCTTTTGGGATGAAGAATGTGCCAATGATCTTTTCGCACATAGTCATTGTGCCATTCAAAGACTTCATTCATAAATTTATGGAGGTATACTGTCACGATTGGACAGTGTTTCAATTGGTCAAGTTCCATGTGCCAAGTCTATGCTTAATGCTAGATACATGTAGGAGATACCAGATCACGCTCAATCTGAAGAAGTGTCTATTTTGTGTCCCTTTTGGGATCTTGATAGGTCATGTGGTATGCAGAAAAGGATTAATGGTAGACCCCACGAAGATCGTGGTGATAATCAACTTGGAGGCACTGAGGAATGTGAAATAACTACGTGCAACTCTAGGGAATACCATATACTATAGGAAGTTCATCAAGAGCTATGCCTAGACCACCGTGCCTATGGAGAAATTGTTAAAAATGGATGCTACATTTTGTTGGAATGATGAATGTCGGAAGAGCTTGCATGTGCTTAAGCAAAAAATGGTCACCATGTCAATCTTAGTCTTCCCAGACTAGAAGAAGGAATTTCATGTGCACATGGATGCATCATGTATTGCGCTGGGGGCCATGCTAACATAGGTCGGTGAGGGAGAACTAGATCATCCTATAGTGTTTGCAAGTAGGAAGCTATCTAAAACAGAGAAAAATTATTCCAGGACAGAGCGCGAAGGATTAGCTATGGTGTACGCCCTCCAGAAGTTCAAGCACTATTTTTTGGGTGGACACTTTTAGATGTATATGGATCATTCTACGTTGAAGAACCTGGTAAACAAGCCTATGTTGGGGGGGGGAATATGTAGGTGGTTGTTGTTGTTCCAAGAGTACTACTTTGAAGTTATTTTGAAGCTAGGACAACTGAATGCGAAACCCAATCATTTGTCATGCATTGAAACTGGAGAGGAACCTACTAATTTGGAGGAAGCATTGCCTAAGGCACAGATCTTTGCAGTGTGGATCACAAACAGTCACTTTGAAGATATTATCCACTTCCTGATGACAAGATCGGCTTTGGAAGGTTATACAAGTCAACAAAAGAAAGAACTAGTAGTACGCTCGGCAAAATTTTCTATCATTGCAGGGAACTTGTACAAAATGGGGTTAGACGAAATATTGCGACATTATGTGCCTGAGTTTGAAAAAAGCAGCATCCTCATTGAGGCTTATGGAGGGGCTGAAGGAGGACATTATGCAAGGAAAGCAACAGCGCAGAAGATTCTACGCGTTGGGTTGTGGTGGCCAACCATGCATAAGGATTCGAAAGCATATTGTAGGGCATGTGATGCATGTCAAAGGACTGGAAGGTCATTGTGGAGGGATGAACTTCATCTGATGCCACAGGTGACGTTACAACCATTTGAGAAGTGAGTGATTGACTTTGTAGGTCTAATCCAGCCTCCTGGAAAGAAGACGGGTGAGCGGTACATCATCACCATGATTGAGTACTTGACCAGGTGGGCAAAGGCACAACCTATGAAGGATTGTACAAGCGCGAAAACAAAAAATTTATTTTTGAATATGTGTTGACAAGATGTGGTTATCCAAAGATCTTGATTACTGATCACGGTACGCACTTTCTTAATGAAACAATTAGCGCGTTGACAAAAGAATTTCAGATGTATCATTAGAAAAGGACGCATTATCATACGCGGGATAATGGGATGGTGGAAGCATTCAATAAGATACTGGAGAGTGTGCTGACGAAGTTCTGCAATGCTCAGAGAAATGACTAGGATGTGCGCATATCTGCGGTGCTATGGGCCTACAGAATGACTTGTAAGAAGCTGACTGGACAAACACCTTTCAGACTCGTGTATGGTGTAGAAGTTGTGATGAAAATGGAATACATTATACCTAGTCTATGCATAGCAGCACTCATAGCAATGGTGGATCATGGAGCCCTGAAAGAGAGGCTCATGCAGCTAGCAAAGCTTGAGGAGGACTAATTTCTAGCTGGATTTCATAAACAAGTTCAAAAGGAGCGCGAAAAGGCATGGCACGATCGGCACATAAAACTACGCACCTTCAAGGTAAATGATCTAGTCTTGTTATATGATAGCAAATTTGATAAATTTCTAGGGAAATTTAGGATACACTAGTTAGGGTTGTATGTCATCAAGGATATTATCAATGGTGGAGTAGTTCATCTCGTCAAATTGAATGGACAACCCTTCCCAGGGATGGTGAATGGCAGCCGATTGAATCCATACACCAATGATCCAACTAGGTGACTATATGAGGGAAGCACAGTCTTAGCGCTATAGGCAACTAAAAGGAAGTGCGGGACTATAAACTACATTGCTTGAGTTGGACAGTTGTGCAATTGGGGAACTGCACAGAATGAAGAAATGTCATAGAACCACCAGAAGCGTGACGGGAGTTGCGCTACCAAAGGAAAAACCGTGCAAGAAAGCCAAAAAGTGACCGTTAAAGTCACTGTTCATGATTTGACAATGAAAAAACAGCCAAATGGAGTGGGGCCGAGGCACTTAAGTCGAAATTTATGGACCAGATATTTGAAAATCTGCCACCAGTCTAGCATTAGTGAACTGATTTTGGGGGGAATGGTTGGATTTGAAATCGAAAATTCCTATAAATTACAAAGGGTTTCCCAACGAAAAACACTTGGAATTTTGAGAATTGAGGTGTTGAGCTCTCAGGCGCACATGCACGATGAAAACTTTGAAGTTTTGATAGCAAGTTTAGTATTTGAGACATTTCCAAAGGAGACACAGGAGTTGTTGCATAGCATCATGTCAATGCCTGCAGAAGTTATGAGTGTTGAAGCAGTCACAACCAAGGGAGTTGTTCCAGATGTAGCTATGGTAGCAGAGGGAGTTGCCCTGGAAGTTGCGCTTGTGGAAGTACTGGAAGAAGTGCCTAAATCCCCTAGGACACCCAAGGCAAGGCCTACGCCGACCCAAGAGGATCCAAAACCAAAGAAGGACAAGCATAAAATGTAGTCTCCTGTGCGTGCATCACCTAGGAAGCACCCACAGCCGGGAAAACCCACCGCATAAGAAAAGGCCAAAATGATTGACCTAGAGCTAGAAGAAGAGGCCAAAGAAATCCCCATGGATGATGAGGATATTGCAATGGAAACAGAGGACATTGAAATTGTGCAGCCAGACCCCATCTCTAAGCTTCCTAAATACATTCCTCTGCGTAGGGGTAAGATGAAGGTGCCCAAAGATATTGATGAGAGTAAGGTCACCCTGCACACACTCCTCTTTCCGGACCAAATTGTCTTTGAGGGACCATGCTTGGGGCGTGTCCTACTTTTGAAGTTGGAGGACTGGGACTTAGCTGACATGGAGCACTTCCCTCATTTAGCGACAAACCAACTTCTGCACTGGGTCTTCCACAAAAATATTGGAGTGACCAGTTTGTAGCCGAGGAAGTGGCTGAAAGAAGTGGACAAGGCAGGCCTCCTAAACCTGCTATGGGTGTCTCATTACAACTACGCACCTATCATGATGGTAGTGATTAAGTAGCTGATGTTCTTGGTGCACGATGGGTGTTTGTGGGTAGAGAAGCCGATACCCATCATTGACAAGTTGATCCATAGGATCACACGGCTGTCATACATAGGAGAAAACTCAGCCATGGCATTTGGTGGAAAGGATGGTGAGCATGCGCTTGCTGAGGTGATGAAGGAAAAATTCAATCTTGTAAAGAAGCCACACAGCTACACCATTTCGAGTATCTCTGACCTCGTGGTCAAAGTGGTGACACAAATATTGGCAGGGAATGTCATGTGGAAGTGCCACGCAGATGAAGTAGCGGCACCAGTGATAGCTTTAGTGGCCCAGTGCACAGAGGGAGTTCAATTTAACTAGGCGCACTACCTTTGCAATGAGTTCCTCACAAACTTCCGTGAGGCACAAGATCACAATAACAATTTCCACTATGCATGGCTATTATTGTCCATAGCATTGGTTGCATGGGAGCTACCTGAAGATAGCCAGTTTCCTCCGGTCGTGCCGGACCTACCAGAGGCAGCAAAGTTCGTTTCGCTATGGGTGACAAAGGATCCTCAGCAGATAAAGGACAACAAGATCTTCTGGATCTTGATGGAGATGAGCATCCATATGGCCATCAACCACAAGTCGTAGCTGGCACCTAAAAATTTTGAAAAGTTGTAGGAGTACGTGGAATTCAAGGCTGACTTCCACCATGTCTCAATACAAGTATGGAAGGATCCTAACTAGAATTGGCATGACCTACCATACTTGGCCACAGATGATGCAATTGCAGTAGTCCTCGACTGTTGGCCGATAGATTCGCGCAATGCCACAGACTCGATAGCGGGATCTAGAAATATTTCCATGCAGAGGAGAAAGGAATAAGCCAAGATGAAGATGGAATAGCTCGCTGCGAAGACGAGAAAGGAGGCTAACAACAAGGCCAAGTAAAAGTGCATTTCTACGCAATAGTTGGGTGGACAGGCAGGCTAAGGGGAGCGTGGCTTTGACCGGAGTCAAAAGTCACCTTCCCCGAAGATCGAGGAAGAATATGATCAAACAAAGTAGGGAGGAGCGGACCCAGAGATGAATTTGTTCCACATCAAGCACACTAGAGACCCAGAAAAAGTAGGGCCGCGGAAGAAGTCCAAGGCTAGCAAGACGTCTCTAGACCCGATCACCCTAACAGAGGGGGACTTAAATGACATAGTTGATATGGTGCAGGATGCCACTGCAAAATTGCTGCAGTAGTTCGAGCAGAAACAACAACAACAGGCATTGGGTGCCATACATACGGGTCTGCGTGAGCCGTAGATCCATGCATCACAGATATAGACCAGCGTGGCATCAACCAATTTGGTGCCTGACACCTTAGAAGCCACAGGGATGCTGCGTACAAGGGATCCCCGAGAAATATTGCTACCAGATGGAGCACTGACAATAGAGACTGAAGCTAACAGACCTGTTGTTAGTGCCCTCAAGAGAGATGGACTCAGCCTGGTTGCACTTCCCAATGAGGCGCTTCACCTTTTGCAGGACGGTGTGATCGCAGAACTTCGGGCCCGTGAATAGTACATGTTGCAGGTGAACAGTGAATAGCAGGTCAACAATGCCCAGCTAACCATGTAGAGAGACTCCGCCCTTGACCTTGTAAAAGACATTACAGATAAAAACCAGCACATTTACACAATTGTGGCTGAGGCATGCAGGATTGTCCCAGAGCTGGGAATTCCCGAGGCTGAGCCAGTAGATGTGAGGGTTCGGAAGATCACTACTGGAGTGTGCGACACATGCACTGAATCGGAAAAGGTTTAGCTCCAAGAGTTACAGTTGAAGGCTCATCCTTTAACTCTACCAGAGATCAGAGAGCAGTGCGTGACCGCTGTGAAAGATGCGATAGCATCAGTAGAGAGCATAATGAAGGATTGTACAATGCTTTTCGAGTAGTCACTCAAGGTAGTCACCTACCTGCAAGAAGATCCTACTGTACAATGGCTAGAAATAAAAGCGTGGGAGTTGCAGCAGTGCTACAACAAAGTCAAACTGATAGCATGCACTGTCATTATCATGCAGAGGTTAGCTAAGTTGTAGGAGGCCAAGGTGTTGAAAGAGCAAGTAGATGCAGCCCAGCACAAGGAAGTCATGTTAAAGGCCCACTTGAAGCCTTGTTTGGACGAGGCCTATTTGATCATGGCTATAATTGAAGGCAAGCTGGTTAGTCTGCAGAAGACTCAGCAGAAGATTCAATTCGACGGCGTAGGGCTAGCAACAAAGCAGTTGGTCTAGGAGATGAAGCAGGCGGCAGCACAGTGTATCGCCAAAGTTGCAGCAGTCCAAGTCAAGCTAGGAGGTCTTCACAACAAGATCTCTAAGCTAGCTAAGTGACTCAAGGGTGAGTCACCATGTTTGTGTTGGGACCCTGTTGGGAACGGGTACCCTAAGGGTTAATTTTGGGGTTAAAAACCCAAGTTTTGGGGCAAAAGACCCATAGTTTGTATAAAGAAATGTAAATTCTCAGCATTTTGTGGTTGCGGAGTGCGAAGATATCAAGAGTCAAAAAGGGTTTTCCATCCTTAGTTTAGATTGGTTGTGTCGGTTTTAGAGATCTGCCCTTGGTCCGCGAACCATGGGATTGTATAAAAAGGAGGTCTTAGAGGAGTCTAAGGTGAAGAGGCAGTTCAGTAGAAGTGCTTGATGAGTCCGTAAAGAGCGAATAGCGAGAGTCTTAGCATAGGAAGAGGCTCTGTAGCTGAGTGCATAAAGGGTTAGGGTAGAAGTCCGCAACTGAGTGCACGGACCCCTGCAGCTATGTGCACAGGGAAGATAGAGTCTGTATTGGAAACTTGAGTCATCAATAAAGAGAAGTATTCTGAAATTACTGTGTATTTTTCCTCTGTGGATTGCATGTGATTATGTTATGTTAAGTTCTGGGTTTATGTTATAATGCTAATTTGATGCGCAAATGTATATGTTTTTATCTGTTATATGAACGCGAGTAAGAACATATGTTTATACGAAGACAATATAATTGTATGATAAAGTTGGTAAACATTTAAGATAATTTGGGAACTTATACAGTAACATATTTACAAAGGCACGTAAGTTACTAAATCATCATTTAAGGTTGCACGAAGTACAATCGTATAGCTTCGTGAAGGTTCTAAGAGATGAAAGATAAAGTACATCAAACAAAGGGTTTAAGGTATAAAGTCGACATTACGACCATCTCAGGGTGCAGAAACTTGGTTCCCACATCCTCCCATACTGCTTCGGGTGAGACTTTGGTCCCCACTCCACAGACTAATGCTGAAAGGGCCAATAGTGTAGGGATTTTCTTGGCTAATTAACGCTAAACTTGGGTCAGGGCCCATCAAGCCAAAATGAGTGGTAGACTTACTTTTTGCCATAATTTTACTTTCAACTTTTCTTGCCACCCTCAATGCCTTCTCCAATGAATCAGGTTCCCAAAGTTGAACCTCATGTTGGACGTTATATTTTAAAGTCCCTATGAAGACATCAATCGTATGATCCTATAGAATATTGGTTGCCCTAATATTCAATTTTTGGAAGTCTTCAATGTGCTCTTCCATTGCACCCTTTTGTTTGATATTTATCAATTGGCTAAATAAGGTGTTTGTCTTTGTATCTTCATCATGTGCTATCATTTCCTCCATAAATATTAACCAAGTGACAAGTGGTTTACGAGAATAAATCCATATATACCATACAAATTGATTGTGTTCTAAATACAAAAATGAAATGCGCACCTTTTCTGATGGTTTCAGATCTTGTAGATCAAAATATTGCTCCATCTGTAGTGTCCATGTTACCAGATCCTTGTCAGAAAAATTCCTCATACCTATGTTTGGAATGTGGTGGTTCTTAAACCCCACATTAGAGTCTCTAAAATCATAATTCATATTCCTTTTGTCCTCATCCTAATTTTCATGGATTACCTTGTCACCAATGGGAAGCCTTTCTTGCAGCAACTTTGTCAACCCTTCCATGTCTAATTTTAAATCATTCATGTCACCTTTTAATTCTAACTTTAAACCATCCATCTCCCCTTTAATTTCATCTTTGTGAGAGAAACAATTGTTGCACTTGGTCCAGTAATTTTGATATATGATTTTGCAATTCTTCCTATTCATGCGTCATAGTAGATCTTTTTGAGAGCTTAATGGGTGTATAATTATTTTGTTTTAGAGTAATTTTAGAACCCAATACTAATATATATGCTTCAATA
Organism: Pinus taeda; assembly: GCA_000404065.3. Classification (NCBI taxonomy): domain Eukaryota; kingdom Viridiplantae; phylum Streptophyta; class Pinopsida; order Pinales; family Pinaceae; genus Pinus; species Pinus taeda. The sequence continues at coordinate 17,708 of APFE031229059.1, read as the reverse complement.
TGCCCTTGGAATTACTTCAAACTAAATTTTCAAATGTCTGACATTCCGTCCTATGGTATCCCTATGAGTATTTTTTCCAATGCCACTAGTCATACCAAAATTGGATTCTTCAAGATAAAGTTATGCCCAACATCCCATGATGACTTGATTATGGATTGGCTCAGTAGATCAAAATTGCGTGGAGCGCCATGTGTCATTGTTTCAACTTTTGGCCCTGAAATTGATAAAAGAGAAGCTAAAGTCCATTCTGTTTCTTTCACTTTTTAAGATATTCAAATTTGATGATTGAAGAGAAAGTTGTGATTGTCTTCCCTTGGTCACTTGTTTGGGACTGAATTCTAGAGCATTTTGAAACCCTAACTTCTTTGACCCATACCTCTGAAACTATATCGAACCAAGATCTAAATTTGTACATGAAGTTCATTAATATTTCTAATTACATGGTTTGAATTTCATCTTCTGAAGCTTCTTAAAAAAAATATATAGTGAATATTCCAATATGACTTGTTGATGCAGTGAAACCCTAGAATCCAAAACTTTTATACCAAATGCCATACAACTAGCTCACATTTAAATAGAAGAAAGGATAGATCAATGACTTAAAAATTATCATCTTCATGGGGGGAACCTCATTTATATTACATAAATGAATAATTATTGGGTGATACAAATGATAATACCTCCATTGTATATATATGGGTCTAAGGGTTCATACTATAATCAGATGCTACATATCAATAATAATGTAAGGGCACAACAATAACAATAGGAGCTACATTAACAATAAAAATAAGGGGAATATAATAGTATTATAAGGACCTAACAATAGCACAAATAGATCCTGGCATGATCAAGAAGAAGATTTAGTAGGGAAAAGAAAATAAGAAGACTCTCCTTATTTGATGAACTCTTAGAAGTCTAAGATCTTAACTAACATCAATAAAATATTTTGATGAGTATACAAGTAGATTCTTGTAGCTAATGAGGTAGGTGCCTTACATCAAGGACGAGAATAAAATTATCCTGAGATATCTCAGTGGATTACCACCTACTTACTAAGACATATAAGATTTTGGTGAACCAAAATACCTTCGAGAATGTTATTTGAAAGATGAGGTATTGCTCTGAATAGTCTAAGCACAAGACTGCAGTCCAAACATATTGGAAGAACAAGGGTAAGGAAAACTTCTAAGGAAAAATGAAATGGGTTGAAATCCTTAGGATATAAGCAAGGAGGGAAGAATGGGACATTAATTACTTCTTCCATAAATGAATATTAACAAACCTCCACTATGATCGTTATGAACGAACCCATGAAATCAATAAATGAGGAAGTTGATGGTTCTAGGAAAGGGTTTGTATAATATTGGACTTCTGGATAAAATAAACTACAAAGGAATTATCCTCAATGACAATAGACTGACACAAAGTTATATGATGTACAAGAAGCAACATCAGTAAATGATATAGCTCAGAATATACCCTAGAGTTATGTTGCACTAGAAAAGAGGAAGGAAAATGAACAAGTTGCAGTAATAAAAAAGGAAGGTATGGTCATTAACCAATATATTGCAATATTAATTGACCCAAGTTATAATTTTAGTTATATCATCCTGAATATCGTAGAGAAATGTAAATTTCGAAAGAAAACTCATAAAGAATCATGGTTGGTGCAACTAGCCATGAGAACGAAAAGGCAGGTGACAGACTTAATAGAGTCATGCCCAGTGGAGATTTCTGGCATGACCAACATGACAACTCTAAATTTATTACCATTGGGAACTTATGATGTTTTAGTCGACATCAACTATTTGGAAGCACAAAGAAAACCAAGGTTAGCTATTATATAAAATAATTGAAATGCCTTAATGACGCTAGTGAAAAGATAACATTCTAAGGGATAAAGAGACCAATTTCACTCAAGCAAATAATTGCACTTCAAATGAAGTGATGCAGCAGAAAGGGTTGTGTGTTTTATTTTATTCAAGTGAGTTAATAATTGGAATATAGCATGGTTTTAAATCCACCCTATGTTAAAACTATTTAGTCATGTGTTCCCAGAAGAATTTCATGGATTACCACCCAGAAGAGACATTGATTTTACTATCGAGTTAATCTCAGGAATAGTGTCAGAAGAAAAGACCCAATACCACATGAGTACACATGAGTCAATTGAATTGAAATTGTAACTAAAAGAGATTCTAGATAAGAGATACATTTGGCCCAGTGTTTTGTCCTAGTGAGACTCAGCATTATTTTTCAGAAAGAAGGATGACACATTGTGATTATGTGTAGACTATTGGAAGCTAAAGAAGGCTATAGTGCAAAATAAAAACTTGCTACCTAGAATTTATTATCTATTCAACCAAATGAGAGGGGATGCATTGTTTTCCATAATAAATTTTAGGTTTGGATACCATCAGGTTATAATTAAATATGAAGACATTCACAAAACTGCCTTCAAGACTAGATATTGCCACTATGAATTTGTAGTTGTTCCATTTGGGATTACAAATTAACCAACCACATTAATGTGCTTGACGAATAATGTTTTCAGACCTTGTTTGGATAAATTTGTATTGTTCTTTGTAGATGATATCTTGGTATATCCAAAAACTAGAGAAGAGAATGAAGAACACCTTAGAGAAGTATTACAATTATTGAGAGAGCATAAGTTGTATGCAAATCTTAGCATGTCCCAATTCTTCCAAACATAGGTTCATTTCATGTGGCATGTCATTTCAAAAGGAGTGATTGTAGATGCGGAAAATATCAAGGCTATAATGTAGTGGCCCAGTCTTTAGAACTTCATAGAGGTTAGATCTTTCATGGGACTAACTAGATATTATTAAAGGTTCATTTAGGACTTCTCAAGGAATTGGAAACCAATATCTACTTTGCAAAGTTAAGGATTAAAATTCCAATAGACATAATAAGGTGCATCCAATTTTGAGCGACATAATAAATTTATCATAACTGATCCTATATTAAGAATAGAAAATCAAGAGAAGGACTTTGTGGTTTGTATGAATTCTTTCAAGGAAGGACTCGGTGGAGTCTTGATTTAAGAATGATATATGGTCTACTATGAAGCAAGAAAGTTAACTAAACATTAGAATAATTATGTCACCCATGAATTAGAGCTTGTAGAAATAGTGAACACTAACGGGGAGACATTTTCTGTTGATAAAAGCTTTGTGTTGATGACAAACCACATGGGATTGAGATATTTGTTTGATGATCCTAAGTGAAATTCCAACTAAACTAGGCGGTTCGATTTGATCATTGAAATTTATTTTGAGATAAAGTGCATCAAAGGGAAAGAAAACAAAGTGGAAAACACACTTGGTAAGAGTCTACAAGTGGCTCATCTATCAACCCTTTAGTACTTGTGTTATTGACCTTAACGAAAGAATTAAATAGGTGTTGTCTTATGATGAACATCATCAACATGTAAATACATGTTTGTGGAAGGAACCAAAGGGATCCATGAGAAAGAGCTACCAACTCAATCATGATGGTATGATATTGTTCAAAAATCAATAATATGAGTTTAATGTAGTTGTTTTAAAGAGGCTCATCAAGGATGAGTTTCATAAAATACCTTACTCAAGTCATCCTAGTTATTAGAGGATGACAACATCCATAAAGAAAAATATATTATTGGTAAATATTGAAGAATCATGTAGTTGAATATATTTCCAAGCGTTTGGAATCCTAGCATGTAAAGGTAGAATGTAGGCATCAATCCAAATCCCTAAGTGGAAGTGGGAATTCATATATATGGAATTCATTATGAGATTACTAAAGGAAACTAAACAACATCATGCCATTATGGTGTTGGTGGACAAGCTATGTAAGGAAACTCACTTCATAGTTTTCAAATCCACTCACAAATCTATTGACATAGCAAAAATATTTGTTAAGGAATTATTCATGCTACATGGTGTGCCTAAGAATATTATATCATATCAAGATGCCAATTTCACTTCTAATTTCCGTAAGTCACTATTTACTAGTTTTGGAACACAACTATATTTTAATACCTCTTATCATACTAAAATAGATGTCCTGATGGAAAGAATGAACATATTTTCAAGGACATGTTAGGAATGTATGTCATGCATTAGCCAAAGAAGTGGGAATATTTCCTACCATTGGTGGATTTTGCATATAATAATAACTATCAGGATTCACTAGCGATGAGACCTTTTTAGGTACTATATGGTCAAAAATGAAACACTTCTACCATCTGTGATGACCCAATAAATAGAGTAGTTCTTGGGTCTGATTAGCTGAAGGTAATAGAGAAGTAGGTGGTCAAGATCAAGTAGAAATTAAAGGCAGCCTAGGATAGAAAAACGAGTTATGCATACTAGTAGAGGATGCACAAGAAATTCCATGTAGGAGAGCATGTATATATTTGCATCAGACTAAGGAAGAGCTCATTGAAAGTGGAGTCTTGTGAAAAGTTGGCACGTAGATTTTATGGACCATTTCATATACTGGAAATATTGGGGCTAGCAGCCTATAGGTTGGCCTTGACACCCCCATTGAATAAAAAAAAAATCCACATCTCTTTTATTAGGATGTATGTACATTATGTTAATCACTTTGTTGATTGGTCTGTGATACGGGTGGTGTTAGGATCCTATAATAATAGGATTCATAATTTTGAATTGTCTATGGTTAGTCTGGTAATATTGTACATACTTTTTCTTTTTGCAAAATGTTTTCCATATTAAAAATTAAAAAATGTAAAGAAGGTATGTCCTAAAAGAAATATCAAAGGACAACAAGAATAAGAAAAGATCAAAAAAGTCAAAAAATATGAACCCCAAACAAAAACAGATAATGAAAGTGTGCAAGTTGAAGTGCCACTGCTTTTTACTTTATTGTACAAAATAATGGTTGTGTGCAGCTTGTCATAAATTCCACAACCCATGATAGTCAAACTATTTAATCTTGACTAGTTCATGTTTTAAATTTCATGTTTATAGATAGAGAATAAAGATCTAGCCAAACTATTTAGTCTTGGCAGATCAGTAGTTAGGGAGAGAGATATAATGTGCTCATAAGCTTATTCTGAGCCATTGGAAGATATAAGGTTAGAATTAGATAGTTTACTTTTCAAAAGGAAAAGGAAAGAAAGGGTCTACTAGCTTAAATGAAGCCAATAAAGTGGAGAAAAAATGTTAGGGTAAGTAAAGGGTAAGTAGAAGAAAGGTTGCAGAAGTACGAAGTTGATTGGAGCATAAGCACATTTATCATGCTTGATGCTATGTTTCAGTATGCAGGAGCAGTTATGAAAGTGAAAGGATGTTCACAAGTTCATTTAATTAACTTCCCCACATTTCATTTCTCCCCCCACTACATACTTACTAATTTCCCCATTATCCCATCATTGCTTGTTAAAATACCCTTTTTCCCTTTAGTTTGGCCCTTACCCCTTGGTTTCACACATTTCTCTAGAAACATACCCTCCAAACTCATTCCCCTACCCAAAAACCCCTTTTCCCTAGTGTGAAACCCATTCCCCTTTGAAAAAACCACTTTCCCCTTATTAATTTCCCTATTTCACCTAAAAAAACCCATAAAAACCCTTATCC
>APFE031229053.1:0-30381 GCA_000404065.3 Pinus taeda | reverse complement strand
AAGAAACTGTGGTTTTCATACTTAATGCAGAGATCAGTTTGACTACTCAAGATTCACAAAGAGTTTATGTGTTTGATGTTCTCATGGCTTTGTTCAATTAATTACTTGTAGTGGTATGAGCTTTTGATACTTAGAATTCATTGGAAAATGCTCTAACTTCCTTCACATGCTTGTAAACTGTGGTGTTCACTGTGTTACTGTTTTATTCATAAACCTAAACTGTAAGTTCCTTGACTTCCATGTTTTGTTGATCATGTTGTTTTGTTGAGGACTATTTTGACTCCATAGCCCAATAGATATTTTCTAATCATAGTTTCAACCAGTAAACAAGTTGTACTTTTGTTCATTTTTTTCCTAGAGTTAGCCATCTAATCATTAATCAAAAACCCTAAACCTAGTGAGAGAACCCTCTCAGGTTGAGGAGGCTAAGCCTCAACCAAAAGATTGGTTTGAAAGAGTTACTCAGAGTCTACTTGATCTACAACCTATCAAGGTCAGATTTTGTGATAACACCTGGGTCCCAATATTTTGTTGTGATAGCACAACCCTTAGGTGGGCAGGAGCGAGGCCACGAATCATTTACGGTGCTACCCATTAGTTAGGTTCATGTTGGCTTCATGGATCATACACTTCAATCTTTGATCCAAATCACAGGGCATCTCCCCAGGCTTCATCATGATCTCCTTGAATCACACAATTGATTGTGCTTGAGACTTAGGTCTACTAAATTCCCTATTCAACACACTTTGGATATCTACCAACACGGACATTGGGTTATCAGTATTGTACTTAATGTACCACGTTAGTGTGCGGTCCTGCAAAGAACTATCCAGTGTTGCTTTATTCATTTGATCATCCATGATACCTTGAGCTTCCCATATAGCCTTTGCGACGAACCAAAATTGGTCTGGATCTTCATTTCCTACGCCCTTGAATACAAGTAGCTTTATGGAGTTTGCCATGTTGAACAATGGTGGAGGTGGCAGTGGTGTGGGGGATGGGGTAAGTGGTGGAGGTGAGGATGGGGGTAGTGTGGATGGATGGGATGAGGATGGAGGCAGTGTAGGTGTTCGCAGGAACCCTTGTCTTATCAACTGAATAGTGCTCAGTGGAGAAGCCTGCACTACTCCTTCATCATTACTCAAAGGAGGCTCAATCAGCGGGCTATACTCAGGACCTTTTCTTCCTCCGTCCATAAAAGACCTTCCACTTCACATAGCTCCAAACATCAAGGTAACTGCATGACCCACTTTTCACACAATAGCATCTTAATCTAAGTATTTAGTGATTTCAAATACTTACCTCACGGTCCTTTGAAGAAGTGGCACTCTGCTTTGTTGTAGTTGACCAAGTATCAACCGTGAATTTTGGACACGGTTGAGCCAGTGATCGACAACACGCATAGTCTTATCTTCAGAGGCTTCCAATCTCTGTACTAACTCCGGGGTCCAGACAATCGGATTATCAAGCCTCCACCTCCCTTGGCCATCTGCCAACTTCGCAATCCACTCGTATAATTCAACTGGGAAGGAACAAAAAAAGATTTCATGTATTTATGTGTATAGATATATGTCCAACCACTATTCTTTCGTCAATCACAGATCCCTATTCTCTTATGCCGCGAATTCGTGGATCTTTCTATCCAACCAGTCTTCGATCACTTTCTTAGTTGGATTCCAATGATGCGACATCACACATCTCGTTATTTAGATCCCAGTCTCACCAACGAAACCATTAGTTGGCTTGATGGACCCTAACCCAAGTTCAGAATTAGTCTGCCAAGCAAACCCCTACACTACTGGCCATTTCGGCATCAGTTCGCAGAGCGTGGACTGAAGTCTCACTCGAAGCAGTATGGGGAGATGTAGGAACCAAGTTTCCACACCCTAAGATGGTCATGATGTCGACTTTATACCTTAAACCCTTCCTTCGCATAGATCGATAAGCCTTTATGGCTTATTGATGTACTTTCTCTTCCATCTCATAGAACCCTCGCAAAGGTAGACGATCGTCCTATGCGCAACCTTAAATGATGATTCAAGACTTTACGCACCTTTATAAATATGTTACTATATAAGTTCCCAAATTATCTCAAGTGTTCACTAACTTTATAAGATTGTCTTCGCGTAAACATATATTCTTACTTGAGTTCAAATAACAGATATAAACATATATATTCACGCATCAAATTAGCATTATAACATAAACCCAAAACTTAACATAACATAATCACATGTGATCCATAGAGGAAAAATACATAGTAATTTCATAATACTTCTCTCTATTGATTATTCAGATTTTCAATACAGACTCTATGTGCCCTACGCACACAAGTGCAGGGGTCCGTGCACTCAGCAGCGGACTTCTACCTTAGGCCTCTACACACTCAGTTGCAGAGCCTTTTCCTATGCTAAAACTCTCACTATTAGCTTTTTACAGACTCATCAAGCACTTCTACTTCCTTTACTACTTACTTCCAACTACTAAAAGACTCTTCTTACACTTCTTTTTATACAATCCCATGGTCCGTGGACCAAGGGCAGATCTCTAAAACCAACACAATCTATCTAGACTAAGGGCGGAAAAACCCTTTTTGAATCTTGATATCTTTGCGCTCCACGACCATAAAATGCGAATAATTTACATTTCTTTATACAAACTTCGGGCCTTCTTCCCCAAAACTTGGGATTTTAACCCCAAAATTGACCCCTAGGGGACCCGTTCCCAACACCAACTAAGTCAAATTAACTTAGTTAACTATTACAAGTTGTCATGAGATCTGTAATTACAATTTAATTCCTAATTTAATTCAAGGAAAAAATTAAATTAGGATTTTCAAGTTGCATTTTCAACACTCCCTCTCAACAAGAAAGGGATTATCTACTACCCCAGTCCTACCTCTGTGAAACTTGATTTTGCATCTTGACAAATCCTTTGTCAAAATATTTGCATCCTACCCCTCTGTAGGAATGTACTCCAACAACATTATTCTCCTCTGCACACAATCTCGTAGATGGTGATACCAAATGTCGATATGCTTGGAATGATCATGAAAAATTGGATTCTCAGAGAGTTTGATACAACTCGGATTGTCATAATAAATCACTGTAGGATCCATTTTCTAACCAAATAACCCAACAAGGATCTTCCTCATCTAAATATCCTGACAAGTTTCTTGACTAGAATCCATGTACTCTGCTTCTGCTGAAATGAGTGCAACTGGTCTATGCTTCTTGGCGTACCAAGAAATTGTTTTTGACCCAATACTGAAGATTCCCCCTTATGTGCTCTTCCTATTCGATGGACTCCTTGCCCAATCTGCATATGTGAAGCCTTGAAGCTTCACTCCCTTTGTTAGTTTGTACCAAAGACCAAATTGAGTGGTGCCTCTGAGGTATCTCAACAAATTTTTAGTTTCCTTCCGATATATTTTGGTTGGCTTAACCATGGCTTGACTAAGCTAGTTAACTGAAAAACACATGTTCGGTCATGCGTTCACTAAATACATAAGTAAACCCACAAGCTGCCTATAAATCGTAGCCTCCACTACTTCACCTAAAGTAGAATTATCCTTCCTCCAATTACCTATTAGAGGAGTCTCCATGGGCTTGCTACTCTCCATGTGGAAATTCTTTAGTATCTCATTGGCATACTTTCCCTAAGAGACACACATTTCCTCATCTCCTTGCCATACTTCCATACCAAGAACTTAGTAATGCATGAGCCCTAGGTCCTTCATCTCAAATTCTCTTTCAAGATCCTCTTTGCAATATTTTATCAGCTTCTCATCACCTATTAGAATCAAATCATTGACATATAATACTAGAATCAACAATTTACCTTCAACCACAATATGGTAAAGTTTCACAGCTTCTTCACTTTTGGTGAAGCGCAACTTGGTGAAATAGTTGTTAATCCTCATGTACCAAGAACAGGTGCATGTTTTATTCCATACAACACTTGCTTGAGTCTGCACACATGTGACTCTCTTCTGAAGGTATCAAATCCTTTTGGATGCTCAATATACACCTCTTCCTCAATCATATTGTTGAGGAATGTTGTCTTCACATCCATCTTATGTATCTTACATCCCATCTATGCTAACAGTGCTAGAATAGATCTAATTGAAGAGTACCTTATGTAATGTCCCCAATTTCAATTTTTACATTTGAGAAGGTCAATGGAGATTTTTTGGGTGGTGCTAAGCATAGGACAATTTTAAAATTCAATAATTGGAGGCAATTTTGATATGGGAAGCATGAGGACTTAGGATAATAAGAGAATTTTCAGCCTTGGTGGAATGTGGGGACTGCAAAACAGAGGCAATTCGACTTTTGGAGATAATTATAACTTGTGGAGGAAGAGAGAGAAAGAAACAGGATGTGAGTTAGTGGAAAATGGGGTCCACAAAGAGAAAGAGGGCCAACTTCTATAAATAAGGCAAGGAGGCCTCCAGTTGGTTTATTTTGACAATCCAACTTGAACACAAGTTTTCTTAAGTTGTTTAGCCAAGTAAACCAGTGACGTTTAACACAAGGAATTCCCAAGCGAGAATTCAAACCAATGGTTGATGGTGTTATGTTGCACTGCTCCAGCTTCCGTTTCTTTCTCCTCACTGAGCAATCAACTTGAAACACCACGAGAAAAAAATAGAGCATGTAACCAAGAAGAACAATGATCTATTTACTCATAAAGTCAAGAAATCATAAGCTATCAAGTAAATTTTACACAAGCTATAGGAAATCATCATTGATTGTACTAAAATGAATCAAAAGCAAAGCTTACAACCAAGTCTTGATGTCGCAAGCCTTCTCGAAGGGTCTAGCCAGCATGTTTCTTCAAGCATTCACTCTCAAGAATGGGTCTCCCAAATAGACAATATCTCTCTCTCACTCACAAGCTTTAATGCAAGGTTAAGGCACTCCACAACCTCTTACCAGACTATTAGCAATCCCACACTTGTCACACTCACACCAAAGCTATATATTTAACTCAAAAGAACCAACAGCACTACCCAACTAAAAGAACTAGCAGATCATAGCAATGCTGAGTGATTTTATAGGAGAAAGAATCTCCATAAAATGAGGGAGAGGGAGGTTGCACAAGAGACAGAACCACCATCCTAGAGGAGGAAGGGCGAGCCAAATTGACCCAACAACCAGCTCTAGAGACATCCAGAAGGCCGACTATTTGAAAAAATTCGCCATATCTGGATCATCACTAGGCATGACATGAGTCTCAGTGATGACATCACAAGGAGGTAATGCATGCTGACCAATCATCGTGATAAATAGTTGGGAACCTTGCGCCGGGCCCGAAAATTCAACCATCATGGGAAACATGTATACACCTGCGACGGTGTCGCGATGAGACTGTTTATGACAAGGGATCGTTGCATATATTAAAGGCTTACTCATGATGAGGCAGAAACTTAGGGAATAAGGGTCAACTTTCAGCATTAGAGAGCATTTGCTTAATCTTCTTACATGAGTGGGAAGATATGAACATGTTTATTTGATACATGACACAGCAGATGGACTGAGATGAGGATAGTGACAAATTACTGTGTAACAAGAGGTCAATGGAGATTTTTTGGGTGGTGCTAAGCATAGCACAATTTTGAAATTTAAGAATTGGAGGCAAGTTTGATATGGGAGGCATGAGGACTTAGGATAATAAGAGAAATTTCAGCCTTGGTGGAATGTGGGGACCGCAAATAGGAGGCAATTCGACTTTTGGAGATAATCAGAACTTGTGGAGGAAGAGAGAGAATGAAACGGGATGCGAGTTAGTGGAAAATGGGGTCCACCAAGAGAAAGAGGACCAACTTCTATAAATAAGGCAAGGAGGCCTCCATTTGGTTTCTTTTGACAATCCAACTTGAACACAAGTTTTCTTGAGTTGTTTAGCTAACTAAACCAATGATGTTTAACACAAGGAATTCCCAAGTGGGAATTCTAGCCTCTCTTTCAGTAAACATTGAGTGCCACCCTAAGAGGGAATTTATGAGCTTAGTGGGAAATAATTTCACTGGAGTTCATGGGACAACTCAACTCATTCTTCAATGAGTTCAAACTTCCAAGATGAAGCAGGAGAAAAATCGTACCAGTGAGCTGAGGGAGTTCCAGGGGGTATTTTGGCCAGATGATTTAGGAGAAATTTCACTAAGGGTAGACCAGAAATTGGGAGAATTTCAGGGATGGATGTTGTTGTTTTTGGGAGAACCAAATTCATCATTTTGGGCCTATACAGAAGTGTCACTGGGAAGAATTCGTGGGTTGGATTATTCTCTCTTATATCAGGTTTTAGAAGATATTTCTCTCAGTTCTTCACGAGGGAAATTAAAAGGCCATTCTACAATTGATTGAGGAGGGATAAGTGACATATACAACAGTTGTATATTGTGGCGGGTGCAGTTTCTACTAGGGAGGGAATAACACTGATTTTGGGTAATTCCAGGAGGTTTGAATTAGCCCAAAATATTTCTAGGTTTTGTTGGTTAAGGGTCAAGGAGTCTGCTCCTAAATTTGAAAAACAATTGGAGGATTTATGGTGCCCCAAACAATAGAATTATTTGGATGCCAGTGGGGGAGGAGTGAGCTTAAATTTTGGGTCTTGGGAGGTCGGTATAATTTTCCAAAACCCCTTCCAGATTTTTTTGGGTTTGTGGTGGAGAGTCCAAGATTAATTTGGCAGAATTTTCTAAGCACTTTTGGAGGCACAAATAGGGATTTCTTCCTACCAACAGTTACATGATTTCCAAGGCTAGCGTAAAGCTTGAGGAGGAATCATTTCTTTGCATCTAGGGTGTCAGTTTTCGCACCTGGAATTGCCTAGCTTGCTTTGGAAAGCCCATGTGCACACATTATATATATTTGTACTCTCCTCTTGATAACAAAATGGCTTAGTTTGGTGCAGTTCTAGTGCAATTTTATGGGTGTTTAATTGATGTCTAAATATTTATGTGTTGTACATGTAATTTTCTTTGTTTATCACCATTATTTCCTTTTTGGAGCATTACAGTGGTATCAGAGCATGATCTTGGAAAGTTGTGAGGAGGCTAGAAAGATCATGGAGGAGTTGATGAGACAGAGCCAACAATTGGTGAGGTAGAACTAACATATCCTAGAGGGGATAAAACAAATGATACATAACCGGGGGATAATCTAAGCACAAACACACATATCTTGACCATACAACACCCATATGTATGGTCAATTTCGTTGTCCTATCATGCCTCATTTCCTCGATGGATAAGAGAAGGAGAATTATGGTTCAGGGGTTGGATCATCAGGTAGGGGAGGGCACTTAAAGAGTGAGACCTGGAGGTGATTTTTTTAGTGGACACCTATTTTTAGACATCATGATCCCGATGAGGAGGTTGAGCATGAGGCTGAGGGCACACAGGGTTGTCAAGAGCACGTAGATACACACAATATGACTTGGGAGCCACCCTTGTGGGAGTTTCCTTTGGTAGCTCTAATTGACATATTGGTGGAGACACTTGGGCACTCACCCATAGGACCATCCATTGATGAGGTGCTAGTAGGCACATAGGTACCCAGAGTTGTGATAGAGTTCCTAGATGATAGCTACATACAACAGCATGGAGAGCACCTTGAGGAGCATGAGCTAGATTAGGATGTTATGCTTAAGGAGCTACATGTGGTGGGATAGCTTGAGACTCTTGTTGATCCCATTGTAACAAACCTGGTCAAAAAAACTCATGTAAAAATATATATAAGGCCATGGTGATAGGACACGTATTCCAAGTTGAATGGTGGGAGAAGCATCTTAGTGGGTGTTGATTTGGTTTATTATGGCTAAGGGAATTGGCAAAGGCAATGGCTAGGGTTTTGGAAAGGCATGAGGCATTAATTGGCATTTATTTATGAAAATAATGGAAATTAGGAGAAAAACGAGGTGAAGGTCACAAGTTGCATGTGAGGAGGAAAATTAAGGAAAATAATGGAAAATGAAGAAAATAGAGGCCTCATTCATAAAAAGGCTTCTGAGAATCAGTTGGTAAGATTTTGACAAGTTTTGGTGGAGCTCTATTCTATTCTCTCTCTCATACTCTTGGGTACTTAGAGTTTTCATGGAGCACTCTTGGAGGGTGTGGCATACTTGGAGTTTTGGAGCAAGAAGGCAAAGGAAGAGAAGGAAAGTGCAAGACGGAATCGAGATCAGTAGCTATAACATTTTTCGTTGCAGGTAACGAGTTGCATGTATGTTTTCCTTACTAGTTTTGGCATTCATGGCACATGTATGTGATTTTTTGGTTATGATCTATCACTTGGCATGGAGGATTTCCTGGATTGACAGTGGATTTTCCTAGCCTTTTCATTTCCTAGATAGGTATGGAGATTGTGGGTTTATTTCCTTGTTTTGTTTTGGTTCGTTCTCATGTTTCCTTAGCTTGGGTTGAGTTATTAGTTCCTAGAAACCTTGGTTGGAAAAATGCTCTAGAATCCCTGTAACGGCTTGGGTTGAATTACTAGTCTTGTAGACTTGGTTGGATAAACTCTCTAGAAGATCTGTAACAACTTGGGTTGATTTATTAGTCCTGGAAGCCTTGGTTGGAAAAATTCTCTCGAAGCCCTTGGCAGGTTGATTCACTAGTCTTGGAAGCCTTGGTTGGACAAACGCACTTGAAGCCCAGCTATAGTTGTGGGTTGAGTTACTAGTCTTGGAGACTTGGTTGGAAAAACACTCTGGAGCCCGGAAACAGTCATGGGTTGAGTTACTAGTCCTGGGAGTCAGGTTGTAACAAATTCTCTAGAGCCCTAGAAGGCTGGGATAGAAACTAATCTGATGATGGTTTTGGTGATGTCCAACCATGAGGTGGAATCATTGTTTGATGGGTTGAGGTGGATGGCCTTTGGAAGCCCTGCATTGTTTTTTATTTATGTGCTATATGAGATCCCATATTCATGCTTGGAATATGGCACGAGGGTGAATGGTTGAAGAGATATTTGGCTCAGCCATTCTATGGTCGGGTGGAATGTGGAAGTCCCATCTCGGCTTTGGATTTTTCATCATTAATGAAAGGATATTTTTCTTGGTATTTCTATGAGTATCATGATGGATTATATGTGGTGTATATGGTGGTGATTTCATTTATATTTTTGTCCCTATTATGTTTGTTATGTATGTGACATTTTTATGGCAACATGCATGTGTGGCTCTCATCATGTTTTTACTTGTAATTGAATAATCAATGTATCTATGACCTAATGGATGGAATGCAAGTTAATGTGTTGAGGCATCAATGATTCATGGAAAATATCATATAAGTATGAGACCCATATGCTCAGATCTGTTATTTACATCTATAGGTTGCATACTTACTAAGTGTTTGACAAAATGTCTATTATAGCTAGTAGGGGTCTAGTCAAGGTCTTAAGCAAGTATTTGTTTTAGTATTGTCATTTCCATGTTATTTTTCTAATTTGAAGAGATGATTCAATTCTGGGTAGTGACCTCAACTCTAGTCCTAAAAAAGTGTCTCAAATCTCGGAGTCACTTTCATAGCACTAACAAGTTGGGCCTTTGGACGCTGGAAGGAAATCCTGTGAGAGCAACTACATTGTACAGTCGTATGCATGCCTTGTCAAGGGAGTGAATTTGGGTTTAATTCATCTAAATTCTAGGTTAACTCAAGGGTTGGGTACCTTGAATGGTGGGTTAGCTCCTGGGGGTCCTGAAGCACCAGAGGGAGATCTCTGTGTTGTGTTTCCATCGATTACATTTCCTTAAGGTTACCTAGGAGGTTGAATCATATCATAGTATCCTCTCATCACATGTTTACCTCAGCTAGATGATTGCTTGGGTAGATGTGGGAGGAGGGTGTTATAGAGTGGTATCAGAGCGTAGTTGTGCTCTCCTTGGGATGTGTGTTGATTATGCTTTCATGTGTTGCATATTTGTTCCTTATGAATGTAGTACATGTGCTTGTTGCATTTGCATGGTGTTAATCATGGTTGTAGTGATGTCGCCATGTGAAGGTTGAAGGTGTTGTCATAGAGTATGTCATCTTGTGTGTATGGTTGATTATGTAGTTGTCATGCATATATGGTCTTTGTTATAGTTATGCATTAATAGTAGGTCAAACATGACTTGTGAAGTCATGGTATGCAATTTAGGTCATCATGATGCTATTGGTTTTTATGATGCTAATGTGTTGGCTAAGATAGAGCAGGAGATGCAGATCATCATAATGAGGCTGCAACATTAGACTTTGGGGTAAGAGAATATTTTCACATAGGAACTGTATGTTTGGCATGCAAGTATGTGATTTAAGGATTTTCATATGCATTAGGTTTATGTAGATGTCTTTTGATGTTATGGTTACATTCATAATAGATGTTAGTTGATTAGTGTAGTTATATGCACATGTGTCAAATAGTAAAAAATGATAGTAACATGTAGTTGTATGCATTGTTATTGTTGTTTTATATTAGATAACCTGGTGGTTATGTTATATTTTGTTGATGATTATGTTATAGGTTAACTTGTTGTTATATGATAGTTAGCTTGATTATTAGGTTATATGTTGTCGATGAGCATGATATGTAGCTTATGGTTGTTATATGCTAGTAACTTGATGATTAGGGTTATTTCATTAAGATCTTGATGTCATATGTATCATGCTAAATTGGATTGGCATATTCAGATGGTTAGGGTTATGACATTCAGGTAAGAGTCTAATTATTGTGTTGCATTGTGTGTTACTAATTTAGACCGTTCGTACATATGTGATTGATATGCATAAATGATAAATGTTTATGACTTCATGATGTTAACATGTTAGTTAGTTAGTGTTATGGATATCATGATCTTATTTATGTTTGAGTTGACATGTTGTAAAATTATATCTTGCTAAATAGGTTGATTGTGTAGACAAGGTAGCCTCCTCTGAGATACATTAAGGTTCGAGCTTTCTTATGTTTTCTTGTTGATTTAACATGGTATGTTTGCAAGTTGGTTGAATGTTTGATGAATTACACAATATGAGTAGATGTTTATAAGGTTTCTTGCCAAAATGATCTTTTTTTAAGAGGATTGTACTAACACATATGTGTTGAGACAATTGATATGTACTTTAATATAATAGGTGACAGTTGTAGCATTGTGTCTAAGGAATTTTATTTGACTATGAATTATGACATGATTGTTAGTCTTCGTAAAGGTCGATTTCAAATTGATAGATATGATGGCCTTGATATTTGGAGCATGTGATTGACACGTGTGAGCAGTTGTAGGGTAACATGTTAGTTATTAGTGTGACAAGGTAACACTTGATGTGTTTATATAACTAACAGTTGGGTGATGTGATAGTACATAGTAAGCCTTGCTTGCAACAAGGTAAAAACAATAAGAGAAAGGAATTGGACAAGAATTCCTTTGGATATGTTTGGAAACCCTAATTCCCAAGGAATTCGTGCCTTACATACAAGGATTCTTCCTAACCTTGATTTTGTCTGACATTATGTGGATATATGCTATAGTCATGAACATGTACTTGATAGGTTTATTAGCCAGTCTCTAGTTGCAGGAGGATCTATCAAGGGAATTGAAGTCCCTTGAGAGACAGTGTGGATGTGTTCAGTTACAAGCAATGTGCTTGGCACAACAAGGTAAGGTAACTAGTGTATTGTTATGTTTATTTATGCACTGAAAGTTATGTGTTGATGGCAATATGATGCAAGGGATTGCATGGCAAAGAGATTGACACAAAATCTTGAAGAAGGCTCGGGTTGAGATTTCCTTGGGAACCATGGGGATTGAGTCATGGTATTTGTTGCTAATCTTGTGCTTTTGGTCTTTTAGCTCTTTTTTGTGCTTTTTTGCAGTTTTGTTTGCATCTTGTGCATGGCCATGCCACTTGGGTTG
This sequence comes from Pinus taeda, assembly GCA_000404065.3. NCBI lineage: Eukaryota > Viridiplantae > Streptophyta > Pinopsida > Pinales > Pinaceae > Pinus > Pinus taeda. The sequence goes on along the minus strand of APFE031229053.1, from coordinate 18,486 downwards.
TCATTTCATTATTGGTTTCATGGTTTCCTTATTGCTTGTTTCTTGTCTGTCCTTTTATGTTTTGAGAGTCTTGGGAATTGGTTGGGAAAAGATGAAAATTAATGGAGTTGGGGAGAGATGTGTGGTACCCGAGAGGTAATGTAAGACATGGATGAAGCTCGGTGCATGAGTAAGCACATCAGAATGTAAGACTATGACAATCAGTTAGATTGGTTTGGTCCATTGGTGTAAATGGACAGTGGAAGTATAGTCATGAGAAAGGTAATAGGAAAGGTGAAGTAAATGGATCTTAGGCATCAAATGCCTTAGCTATGTTGGTAATTTTTGTTCTTAATGTCGTGCATGTTGTGCATGAGAAAAGAGAGTTCTCTTAACCTTGACCTTACGATATTTGATTATGTTGATGTTTATATATGTATACATGTATGTGTGTATGTATGTCATTATCTGACAGGATCATGATTTTTTTATGCTAACATTTATGTATATGTATCTATGTATCTACATCAATGTCTGATAGGGTTATTAGGAATCACGCTTGCTTATGCAGGAGAATGGCATGACCATGTTCCTTGTCTTATGGGAATCAATTGGGAAGAGTAGTCATGACAAATATATGAGTCTAGTATCATGTGGTTATGAGTTGATATTATGTGATTATATTCTGTTTATGTTATGGATAGGTTATACCAAGGGATACATCAACAAAATGAAAGCATTGTGGTTTGTAGCATGCTAAGATAAGCATGAATAAGACACTGGAAGCAACATTTCTTGGTAAGGACAATGTGGTTTTGGATGTGTGGTATTAATGTTGTGCATATGGTGTATATGGTGTAGATGTGGCATCTAGGATGATTGTGTGCATGCAATATTGTGCATATGTAGTGTGTATACATGTTGTTTATGAAATATTATGTATAGGGTGTTAGTACATATAGTGTTGTATGAATGTTGCATATTCAGTGTTGGGTATATATGGTGTTGTGTACATATTGTACTTTGTGGATGATGGATATGTTGTGTTGTGTGCATATGGTGCTCTGTGTGTTTTGGATATGTGGCGTTGTGTACAGATGATCTATGTACATGTTGGATATGAAGTGATATGTACATGTAGTGTTGCATGCATGTTGTATGTGTGGTTCTATGTAAATATGGTATCGTGTGAAAGATTGTACAAGTGGTGTTGTGTGCATGTGGTGTTGTGTACATGTTGTACAAGTGGTGTTGTGTGCAATTGGTGCTATGTACATATTGTGAATGTGGCTTGGTGTACATGTGGTGTCACGTACATGTCATGCATGTGGTACTATGTACATGTGGTATTGTGTACAGGTTGTACACGTGATGTAGTGTACATGTGGCGTTGTGTACATGTTGTGTAGGTGGCATTGTGTACATGTGATGTTGTGCACACATTGTGCAGGTGGTGCAGTGTATAGGTGGTATTGTGTACATGTTGTATATATGGTACTAGTGCACGTGTGGAATTGCGTGCATATCATACATGTTGTGTTGTGTACATGTGATACTATGTATGTGCATTGTGTAGTTGTGGTATCATGACATGTATTCATTGTGTTTTCCTCTATGTGGATACATGTATTGTGTGGTGTTGTACATCAGGTATAGATGTATTAGTTGTGTTGTATATCAGGTGTATGTGTATGCATTTTGTGGTGTCGCACATTGTGTGCAAATGTATGTCTTCGAATGTACATTATGTACGTATAGGTGTTGTGTTGTATCGTACACCAGATGTAGGAGTATGTATTGTGTTTTTTTGTACACTAGGTGTAGGTGTATCTATGGTATGTTAGGTGTAGGTGCATGTATTGCATGATGTTGTATGTGTGAGATGCACGCTATGTGTATGTGCACATGGTTTAGGACAAGGCACTGGGTATTTTTCTAGTCTAGCAACTAATCCGGAGCGCGTACAAAATAAGGACAAAGGTGGAAGTGAAGGATCAATGAAGGATAAGTATTGATATTTTATTTCAGCTTTATTATACACGTGGTTTATGATTATGGTTTATGATAATTATAGGTAATCTATGATTCTGGTTTATGATGACTACATGTGATTTATGATTTTGATCTATGATTCTTATGTTTTGAGCTAACCTGATGTGATGTTTTTATACATGTTGATTTCGTCAAAGATGCTAGTTTGACTTGTTGTGACAGGAAGTAAACAAGATTGCAATTGTACCTTGTTGATGAGCTACCAATGAGGTATGATTTGAGTTTATTTCAATTTATTTTGAATCTAATGGAAGTTATGTGTTAGGTACAGGAAAGCGTGAACATGACCAGTTGGGTGGTTGAAATCTAATGCAAGAATTAGCAACATGAGTGAAAGGAATTGGAAAATGCAGCAGTATGTTAGTAAAGCACTTCGGGAGCAGGGCCATTTTGGGACACTAGCACCCAATAGTGTCCATTGACTACCATGAGAATGTTATGACCGGTATGATGATTTTAAGGCAGGGATATGCCTTGGTTTCTGTATCTTTCGATGTGAGGAAGCCTTGCCAAGAGATGGACTGCCCAGAATGGGGGTGCCAGTGGAGCTTGGGAGGTGATTGAATGCATGGAAGAGGTGACTAGATTTCCCAAGCAACTTTGTAGCAAAGAAGAGAAGGTCGTAGATATGTTTGTTTTGGTCATTGGCATTACTCGATGGAATCATATGCACATTAGGAGTATGCCCTAGAACAATGAGCAGGTAATTGTTCACTGAGAGGACAAGTGGCGTTGGATTATAGCGCTAGACATTGGATGCAAATTTACTTTGCAGTGGATTCTGGACTTCCTGGGAAGGAGGTGAATCCTAATATTGCTTTGAGGGTGGAGATGTGAGCCTCTGGATTCCCTTGTTGTGGATGCAGACATCATATCCTTTTATTTGTTGGTTGAGAAAATGTGCATCTATATTGTGTGTATTATTATAAATATTGTATCGAGATGGATTTATAAAGCTCCATAGACAGTATGGTTATTTGTTCATTGAAGCCAATGCGTATGTGTATATGTGCTTATTGTAAATATTGTAATGAGCTATGTTATAAAGCTCCAGTAAACAGTATGATTGTCATGTTTCAGTAGTGGTCATTATACATACTACAACGAGTTGTTTTATAAATCTCCATGGGTAGTATGTTTTATTTTCAGCAGCCTTGTCGGTTATAGGTGTCATTGAACACCGAGGACGGTGTTCCCTTAAGGTGGAAGGTTTTGTAACAACCCTGGTTAAAAAAACTCATGTAAAAATATATATAAAGCCATGATGATGGGAGATGTATTCCAAGCAAAATGGTGGGAGAAACATCATAGCGGGTGTTGATTTGGTTATTGTGGCTAAGTGAATTGGAAAAGGAAATGGCTAAGGTTTTGGAAAGGCATGAGGCATTAAATGTAATTTATTTATGAAAATAATGGAAAGTAAGAGAAAAAGGAGGTGAAAGGTCACAGGTTGCATATGATGAGAAAAATTAAGGAAAATAATGGAAAATGAAGAAAATAGAGGCCTCATTCATAAAAAGGCTTTTGAGGATCAATTGGTAAGTTTTTTGACAAGTTTTAGTGGAGATCTCTTCAATTCTCTCTCTCTCATACTCTTGGATACTTAGAGTTTTCTTATATTACTCTTTGAGGGTGTGGCATACTTGGAGTTTTGGAGCAAGAAGGAAAAGGAAGAGCAAGAAAGCGCAAGAGGGCATTTGGGTCAGCATCTACAACAGTTTTTCTTGCAAGTGTCGAGTTGCATATATGTTTCCTCTCTAGTTTTGGCATGTAGGGCACATGCATGTGATTTCTTGCTTATGATCTATCAATGGCATGGAAGATTGCCTGGATTGACAATGGATTTTCCTTGCCTTGACATTTCTTTGATAGCCATGGAGATTGTGGGTTTATTTCCTTGTTTCGTTTTGGTTGGTTCTGATGTTTCCTTATCTTGGGTTGAGTTCTTAGTTCCTGGAAACCCTGGTTGGACAAACACTCTAGAAGCCCTATAACGACTTGGGTTGAGTTACTAGTCTTGTTGGTGGCTAGATTTGCATAGTTTTACTCACCCTTTTGCCTTGTTTTTTTTATCCATTTCACACAAATAATGGATAATCGATATCTTAAAATGCACAAGTATACCCCTTTTCATGTCTTTATGGATTATTGGTCAATGAATCATAGTCGTAGAGGATTATTACTTAAGTGGATTTTTAATTCAAATATTTCTATAGATTTTAATGAAGAATGACCAGGATCATGATTCAATGAATGATATCATCAAAGTTGGCATCGTTATCCTTGAACATTGGCTGCAACAGTGAATCAATATCTCGATTGACAAGTTGATATATTTTACATTTTGTTTCGATCTGAAAACCACCATGTAATTAAAGGCAGACAATGTCATAACTCTAGGAACTGTATTATTGACAAAATGTATAAAGTAAAGCTATCATTCTTAAGAGTCGTTAATATTACAAGAGAAATACTCTAACTCTTAGTATGTAGTAGCATACTTGTAATATTCCTTTAATTAATGATAGTTTGATCTTCTGAGCATATCGCGATTCGTTGATCTCGCCACAGCCCTGATTAGGGAGTTGGGCCCACTCTCCTAACCAGGTGTTGTTGGATTAGATGTGTGTTTAGGTTTATTTTCATGAGTTCATTGTTGCTGTGAATGTTTATCAGTGTGTGTTGTGAGTCCTAATTGTTGTTACTATTATTACTGTTACAGTATTACTTGTGGTTACTCTTATTTTCTGTTACAGTATTTCTTGTTGTTACAAATTGATGAATTTATAATTAATGTTCAATGTTGGGTAGGGAAACTGTGGCCTGCACATACAGTGCACGACAGCCTTGAAATAACTGGTAGAACCCCAGGTTGAGAATGAAATGTGGATTGGGTGAATTGCATGATTCGTACTTGAACACCAACATTTTGGCATCGTTGCTACGGAGGCTATCAAAGATGCGAAAGTACGACCACTATTTACCATAGGACTGATCTCTCATCCTGGGGAAGGAAGCTTACACCTTTCTCTAGGTCCTAAGTATTAGATTGTTTGGTTGTTTCGTTTATTATTTTTCTTGGTTTTTTAAGGATTATTCTCTCATCCCAGGGAAGGAATTTTTTATCACCTTGCTCCAGGTCTGGAGCTTTAAATTGCTTTGTTCTGATTTCATAAGTATTTCTCTCGTCCTAGGAAGGGAAGTTTTATTTTTCACCCAGTTTTAGGTCTTGAGCTTGATTTTTGTGATTTGTTTATTTTCTTTATCTTGTTTTCTTTAGGGGCCATTCTCTTGTCATGGGGAGGAAATTTCTTATCCTGCTCCAGATCTTGAGCTTTTAATTTGCTTGAATGTTTCCCTTTATTTCTTAATTGTATGAACAGATACACCAATAAAAGGGGCGGAGGGAGACCCATGAAAAGAAAAGGGGACTGATTTAGGCAGGAAAACTTACATTTAAGGGATCATCTCAAGGGTTTGGTCTAGAACATCGTCACAAGTTTCTCCTAGTGTAATATCTCATACGAGATTTGGAGGACAATCAATTTCACAACTAGAACCTCCCCTAATAATATAAGTGTAATTCAGGGAATATGAAGTAGCAAGTAGAGGATCTGAGGAGCTGCATATTACAAGTTTAGAGGAAGAATATTTGAGGGAATTATTTGCACCATTTGATCAAGGGAGTGTTGTTGAACAACTTCAATCACCTGTTATAGAACATCCAAAGCTAGAACCTGTTGAGATTCCAAGTGGGTATTGGTAGATATCCATGTGGATCTTGCAACTTCTTCGATCGAATTTCCAATTAGAGATATTAGAGGTGATATGCCTATGAAGCCTATTCCTTTGACAACACTACCTAATTTTCGTGGTCTTTCTTTCAAGGATCTAAGCACATTCCTTTTTTAATTCGACGTTGTTGAGATTTTGCTGTTTGAGTCAAATAGGCAAAAATCTCTGAAGGATGACAACAATAGGGAATCAGTTCCTAAATTAGCTCCAGGTTGTTGGGAGGGAGTTAATGCCTCCTATATTTGATGTGAGGGAGTTATGAGGTTGTTAGATTCTCTATTCTATTTAATAGGCAACCATTCGGATGGTTTGCTAAGAGAGTGTGAGGATTTCTTGATGTAATCTCCAATTTATTTAATATATTCCTGATGCCTATGTTTGGTGGACGTAGCCCAGATTGGTTGGGTGAACCATGTTAAATATTGTGTTTATGTGCTTGACTGCTGTGTTAATTCTTCTGTGTGTTTATTAAATAGCTGTGCACCTGATCCAACAGACGTTGTTTTTCAGGGGTATGATTATGTTTCTGATGCTCAGAAATTGAAGATATTCCCCACTACTTTGAAGGGCACGACTTTGAGATGGGTTAGGTGTTTAGGGGGGAAATCTATTACTACATGGGATGATATGAAGACGATTTTCCTCGAGAAATATTAGGAGTACTACAAAACCCGAGATGTAAAGGAAGAAATCTTTAACATTATGCAGAAAGAGGATGAGAATATGGAATATTATGTGGAAAGTTTCCAATATAGTTTCCAGAGATCAGGCCATAGTGAAATGGATAAGAATATCTTAAATATCATCTTTATCAAAGCACTGAGGGAGGAATCTCTAAAGCTATTGAACATAGTAGGGAAAGGAGATATATCAAAGCAATAATTTGATACCATCTGCAAATTATGCATAAAGTGTTCACGAGGGGCTATGAGACAAAGGCTGGGAATCTGAACTCTCAAAACATCCAATAGTGCGTTTACAAAGGCTGAAATTGTGAATCTGTGGGACAACCTGAGAACCAATATCCTGAGCATATTATCATCGCAACTAGACATGTTGCAGGTGAAACAGAAGCAGATGGAAGCAAAGAAGGCTATGTCTATTTTTTGCCCTCAATACAGGAAGAAGCATTCGTTGAAGAAATTTCCATTAAATTCCATGGTGACTTGTACGATATGTGAACAGAGTCATTCCACTAGCACTTGTCTGTCTCTTCCTGGATTGAAGGCAGCCTTTCAGGGAACAAATGAAGAAGCATATCAACTTTATTTTATGGGATCAAGGAAACCATGGCAACCACGGCTGCCGAACATGAATCATGGTATGCCTCAAGACCCACATCAGTATTTTAATAATATGAATTTTGGTCAGCAGTTTATACCTTTTTCACCTTCTTGGTCACAGTCTTACCAATATCCAACGCCCTGGTAACCATGGTACCCTCAATCTGGTCCAAATTCTTCATGCTCCCAGAATTGGCATGGACCTTCTCCTCCTCCTCCTTTATGAAAATTCTCTCAACCTATGCCAAAACGGTAGCTATAGTTGCCTGCTAGTGCGCCCACTAGTAATCCTTCTCTTCATCCTCAACTACCTATCCAATCTAATTCAAATCCAAATAATAGAGGAACTCAACAGGGAGACACTCAACCTCCCTGCATATAGTATCGCCACCATGGAATGTAACAAATTAAATCTTAGATCTGGTCAGCTGGTCAATACTCAGACTTCACCATATCGATGATGAAGTATTAGAACCATAACATAGAACAATAGGCAATGAGCCATCATAAGTTCCTATAAAGCAAAAAACCCCTTCACAGTTAATGATGATCCATTTCAAAATGAGGTGGCATTTGTTGAAATTATTGGAACATGACATGACTAACTCATGATGACCAAATCTTTCATAACATGACTAATAACCCCTTCAAACCATAATTCTCATGAAATCAAGACTAGCATTTACAAATTGAACTCAATTGAATAGAAAAAATGACTAGAATGACTAAAATCCCTATAATATAAAACCCTAACAAAGAATCACCAAGGGAATATGCATCATATTTGGATGTAATCCATTTCAAACAAAAAAGTATCTTTGAAATACAACTTTAGAATTTATCCCTACCTCAATAATGACTACCAAACGAAACTACGACTTGATGGCTACCAAACGAAACTACGACAAGAGACAAAATAAAACGTCCAAGAAAATGTATACAATGGAGACAAAGATTGTGATTATACGGTGATATTTTGGCAGCATAACCTATTGAAGGGTTGTCTAAGAATGCTTTAGCAAAACATTGACTATCAAAAATTGAGAAAGGAATAATGTTGAATCCAGATCTCAATGTTGAAAATGTTAAAGTAATGCAACTAATTAATGGATTGAACAATTATCACAACAAAGAGATATACCTTTGCATATGGGCAAATAAGATAGTGACAGGGAGATGGAATACAATAAAGACTCAATGAATTTGACCAGGATTTTATGGTTGAATTTCATTATTTGAAAAATCAAATTAAACATCTCAACTCTCACATGGATGCTACTTTTGAAAAATAATGATTGATCTGATACCTCTGGGCTGATAGCATTGTACGTTGTGATAGAATTGTACGTTGTGACCTGAGATTGACGAGTGATATTATTACATCGTTACAATCCAAAGCATCCATGCAAGCACTGTTATGTTGGAATATGTGTTATGGGAGCATTGTAGATGCTTTTTGGCATATATTATAATGAATTGGAGTTGTTAATAACATATATATGCATTGATTCAGGATTAATATATTACGACACCATCTATAGTGTTATGATGATCTATAATCATTTGCATAGTTGGCGTGGTAGAGTTGGTTATATTGGCTTTTTTGATGGCACTAAATGCGTGCAGCATTACTGGAAAGGTGGTATTCATTTTATTAGTAGGAATTGAGGTATTTGCATTACAATATTCACAGTGATTGGTTAATAAACACGTGGTAGTGATTGATACATTATAATATACGAAGCCAACAACGTTATATTTGATAGTGCATTAATATATATGCCAATTATAATGATATGATATATGAGACTTCCTTGATATTTAATTGGAACAATGCTTAATTTGAGAAGTGTTGGAGCAGCATTAATATATCAATGGCAGCGTTATAAAAACAAAAATTTGATTCAGAGTTAATATATCGGAGACAACATTAGTTATGGCACATTGGGAGCTTCTGAAGCCTAGAGGGAACACCGTGGTTGGACCGTTACCATATGGCATGCTTATCAATGCGGTTATATATGAATTAGGGTTTTTGCATACATTAGATGGCATACATTATATTCTGGTTGAAATATTCATTTTATATAGTGGCGGCCTTATCGTATTACGGTGGATATTCCATTATCGTATTAGACTATTGTTACAATGGTATATATTATTCATTGGATCAATCCAATGCTCCAAATTATTATGTGTTTGCTCAATAATATATGTCTGTATATATTAACATACAATTAACGGTATATATTATGTTGGCATTATATGGAGTTACATTGTTGCAGTATATAGCATTTATATAATGTATGGTAGCATTGGTATATTTACTAAGTTGTCCATTTCGCTCTCAGTAAAAGATAACGTTGCCTTTGCATAATTTTATTCAGCTTATTATGGTGCAACATCATTTCATGTATTGATATATGCACTGGATATTCAAAAATATTGGAAAGTGCCTTAAATCATATTCATCCTGGAGTCTCAACCCCATCACATTACAATGTAAGGTTACTTCTTTCTCAACTGATTTGCAAAAGATGGCTGGCATGATCCTTGTGTTGCTTTCCTTGCAGTTTTCTTCTTGAAGTGCCTTGGCATCTCTCACACCTTTGCTCGGGAATCATATTATCGGTATGACCAGACTTGGGAGCCTTCTTAGCGGCTCGTGCTTAAGAATGTTCATTTTCCCTCTGCTTTCCCCGATCCATTCTCTGCACGGACAATGCAAGAGACTCTCAAAAAGAACAACAATAATGGCTTTTATACATACCTTATCGTCTTTCTCCGGGACTGATTCGTCACAGTAAGTGTCAGCTGAATGGAGCTTCGATATTTGCTTTGGAAACGTGTGTTGCATTGATACTAGTGTTGAATATGATTAACAATGTACAGTTTTGGTATCAGTGTTCGTGGCAGCATTGAGTATTGATACCAACAATATTGTGTCAGTGTTAACAATTGTGTTCTCTTGTGCATCACCAACATTTTCCAAGCTAAAGCAAGTATCATTTGAAATGAGTGGGAAGCAAGCTATTGTGTGTTGTCTCACACATGTACCCTATTTGGAAATTGGAACTGAAGCCCTCTATTGGAAGTGGCCACCTCATCCTTATCTCTAATAAAGCATAAAATAGTAAAATAGAAGTTTTAACCACCAAGTCTCGAGACATGACTTGTACTTGTAGAAGGGAAATTCTTTGATGGGATGAAGCGTTGAACAGTGCATTCTCATAACTTGAATTTTGATTAGGTCTGCAGTCGCTATATTAAAATTGCGATAAAAAGCTTTAACTTAGTAACAGAATGTAACTGCCTATGAAACATCATTTGGTTCAACTAGCTAATAACAGTTGATATATATACCAAAGTATATTATGAATTTTTCATTTTGGTCCCATGGACGCGGTTCTAGTGCTTTGCATATAAGTGGTCTTCTCACAAGTCTCCAGATTACGTTATTGCCTTTAGTTGTGATGTCATAGTCATAAATAAAAGTGCATGGGGTGAATTTTCCAACAAATAATTGAAGGGTTTTGAACAGAATATAAACCGGTGATTGTGAAAGGCAAATACTAAGAAGGATCATTTCAAGCTTTTAATATCATATTGTTTTCTGATTCCCACTGCGTGAATCTTTAATTTGAGGCAGATTCATGTGGAAAACGTAGATTCTGATAATAGCCAAAACTCAGTTGCAGCAAGATAATAGCCAAATTGCAGCAATGTTATCTCAACATAAAAATATCAACGACTAGCTAGATCAACCTGGGCATAAAAAGACACCAAGTTAGTAGAAAACATTGATCATTTGAAGAGCAAATTTTATGGTTTTGTGCTTCAGTGTGTTGAGTCTGTTGTTTATTCTCTTTATAACCATGGTTGTACGGACAAGAATTTGGTTGTACTGACAAGAATTTTATAGTTATTGCATGTGAACAAATCCATTTCATTTTGTGGTTTCTAAACAGAGGATCTTTTCAATGAGATTTTTTTAATTAAAAAAAAAGAAAAATAGGAGATCTTGTCCAACATATTACCATTTGGAAAAGCGCATTGCCATTTCCATTACGGCGTTGATATAATTAATTGACGGCATTAACATTATAAGCAACAATATATTTACCATTAATATTCCCAATGTATAGCTATTGGAGAAACGTTGATATCATTAACATTTGGAGCAGTGTTCTTTCATGGAGACCATTCATTATGGAGCAATGTTCATTCCAGGAGATTTATATCATGGAGAGTGTGTTATCTATTGTTATTTATGAATAGTGTTAATCCATTGTATATTAATATATTATGGAGAACGCATTGTATATTAATATATTATGGAGAACGCATGGAAAAATTTAAAGGCATTTCATGTGCATAAGGGTGTGAAAGTCTTTCCGGAACTTACAAGAGGGAATAAATTTTTAATTTGAATAGATGTTTGGTTAATAGACATTTTATCTAAAAGAAGAGCCTAGGCATTGATATACATCTCAATTGTTATAGTATTTTTAGTCTTATATATCTAAGCCCCTTTTCATTGATGTCAAAGGGGGAGGTAAGGAGAACGTTTTTTCTCACGACAAAAAGGGAAGGAGCACATTTTTCCCATCAATGCCAAAGGGGGAGATTGTATGCATTGTTGTCATTGATGGGAAAGAAATAAAAGAAGCACAAAGGTATGTTGGAGTAGCTTGGGCAAAGGAACAACAAAGGAACAATTATAGGTGATATGGCATGTTGATTTGTACATTGTGTGTTCATGGCATTGTGTTGTTGAGCTAGAGATTGATTGACATATGATTGATTGTTGTGTTTGATGGCTTGGGCACATTTGATGAGGATATGTGACACTTGTAAACAACAAGGCATATGCTTATGTTATTATTGAAATGATAATATATGCACAAATGAACAGGATCAACAAAGGTATGCAAAGGAGTAGATGCAATACTTGTTGGTTGCATAAGCTCATGTTATGATATTCATGCTTGATGTATTGTACTTGTTGAGAGATGTTAATTCATTATACTTGTAAGACATTGTTGTGATGTTTAGGCTTATATATGTTCTGTGTCTTTTCATACGGAATTCGAGATATGTTTTGCAGGTTGAATAGAAGGTTGTTGTATGCTTGTGAATAGGAGAAAGGGGTAGCAAAGTATGATGGCATATTTTATGTATGCATAGTTGAACAGGTATTGTAGATAGAATGCTTGTGTTGATGCACGATATGTTAATTAGATTGTTGAGCCTATGATTTTGAAGTATGCTCTCGATGCTTGTTGTTATTTTGATGCTTGGAGATGTCCATGAGCTAATGGAAGATGTTGGTTTTGTTATGTTCCTATATGCATATGATGATTGAGCTGAGATATTGTAAAAGGAAAGGAATTCTTGAAACACATAGCCACAGGACATGTGAAGCAAATTAAGGGTTTGTGTAAAGAACCTCTACAATCTAGATGTGGAGGATTGTGTTGCATTGACCACAAATGCAGAGACGGTGCAGTAGATTGCCACAGGCCTCCTCAAAGGAGCATTAGAGCAATAGGATACATGCAAAGGGTGTACCTTGGGGAAGTACACAAGATACTTTCCATGATCAGATAACATAGCACATGCAGCCCTTGAAAGGATCCACTCTGATGTTTGTGGACCTTTCTCCAAAACCTCCATTTCCAGGCACAAATATTTTTTCATCTTTATTGATGACTACTCACGGAAGTGTGGGATATTCTTCATGCGGAAGAAGGATGAGACTTTCTCCAAGTTCTTAGAGTTCAAGGCAGTGGTGGAGAAAGAAACAAGGAAGAAGGTGAAGGCTCTCAGGAGTGATAATGGAGGTGAGTACATGTCGAATGAGTTTAAAAAAACTATGCAAAAGAAGGCATTTGAAGAGAGTTGGCTGCACCCCAAAACCCACAAAGGAATGGGGTGGCTGAGAGGAAGAATTGTAGCATTGTGGGAGAAACACGGGCAATGTTACATGACCAAATCCTACCTATGCACTTGTTGGTTGAAGCATGCAACACATCAGTCTATTTTAAGAACAGGAGTCCTTGTCGGATTCTTGGTATGATCACACTAGAGGAGGCTTTCTCGAGGAGGAAGTCGGATGTGTCACACTTCATGATCTTTGGAGCCTCCGTCTATTTCCATCTCTCCAAAGAGTTGAGGAAAAAGTTAGAGATGACAACGAAGTTGGGGGTATTTATGGATTACGCAGTAACTCCCCACGACTACCGTGTGTATTTGACAACTTTCAGAATGATAGTTGTGCGAATGGATGTCAAATTTGATGAAGACAAAGCCATGTGGTGTTGTCTTAAGAGTGAGCTTTAGATCCTACCAGAGAAGAATCTTTTAGCTCCAAATGAGGAGCCTTAGGATGTTGTGGAGGAGCCAAAAGTTGAGGAGCAGAGAGTGGAGACAACCACTCAAGCATAATCATCTACAAAGGGCAGGAAGAGAACCAGAGAAGCTAAGAGACTTATGCAGGATGCAAGGGAGAATGTGGGTGCTCCTTCAAATCAGTGTAGGCAAAGAAGGTCACTAGATCGGTACACTGGCTAAATGGCTTTAATGGCTAAACTAGTAGAGACTAAGCCGTCCTCTTTTGAGGAAGCAATAGAGAAACTAGTATGGGTTGATGCAATGGTGGAGGAGTATGAATCCATTGTGAAGAACAGTGTTGGAGAAGTGATCCCAAGACTAGTAGACAAATCTATTGTGGGTTTGAGATGGATCTTCAAGGTGAAGCATGCAGCAGATGGAAGCATAGAAAAGTATAAGGCCAAATTTGTGGCCAAGGGGTACTCTCATATTGAGGATATTGACTATGAGGAGACCTTTGCTCCTGTAGCAAGGTACTCATCCATCATATCAATCCTTGCTTTGGTCGCACAGATGGGGGGGACGATCCACCAAATGGATGTGAAAACATCATTCCTTAATGGAATTATTAAGGAGGAGGTGTATATAGAGAAATCAGAAGGCTTCGAGACCTTTGATCAAGAGTCTCATGTGTGTAGGCTCAAGCAAGCATTGTATGGTCTCAAGAAAACACTTTGTGCTTGGTACACCAAGATCAATAGTTATCTCACTAGTTTGGACTTCACCAAAAGTGAAGCAAATGCAAACCTCTATCATATTTTGGTAGAAAGTAAATTGTTGATTATTTTCTTATATGTTGATGACTTCATCTTCACTGGTGATGAGTAGTTGATCATATCTTGCAAGGAGGACCTTGGGATCTCATGCACTACTTCCTTGGATTGAAAGTATGGAAAGGTGATGGGGAATTGTTTGTATCTCAGGGCAAGTATTCCAACGAGATACTTCAGAGAATCTACATGGATAGGTGCAAACCCATGGATACTCCTTGTAGGAATATACAGGGTAAGTTCCTCAGAAAGAACACCAGAAGGACACCGCTCACAAACAGATCACAGATCAATACACCAGTATTTTGACGTGGTTAAAACCCTCAGAGAGGGAAACAGTCCACGGCCTGCGCCAACGTGGCTACTACAGGCAATTTATTAATAAAAGAATGAAAATTTACATAAGCTTCTCTCATGCACGGTTAACCTACAAATGACCCTCCATGCGCTTTAAATAGAATTCATGGACCAATCGGGTGTCAAGCCACGGATCAAGTGTCGGTAATACCGAGGAGAGAATGAACCGTCGGATCACTACATATCGTGACCGTCGGATTGTAAGTTACAAAATGTACAACGGTAAAGAAACACACTTTACCTAACTCTATACCTAACTCTATACTAGACCAAGTTGAACTTAACTATTTCCTATGTGTCGGAATATCCTAACATCCCCCCTTAAGAACAACTTGGGATAGGATTGAAGGATTTACAAATATGACACAGTAGGAGAAGGAAGGAGGCACTAGAGCCTATCCCCCCTTAGTGACAACTTCCTGAACTCCAAGCATATATCGAAGTTTAGTGAACTTCGCCTCTGTGAGAGCCTTTGTGAAGATTTCTGCAACTTGATCATCTGTTGAACAATATTGCACTTCAAGAACATGGTCATGAATGAGTTTTCTGATGAAGTGCATGTGTAGTTCAATGTGTTTGCTGCGCTGATGCTGGACTGGATCTTTGCATAGCTGAATGGCACTTTGATTATCACACCAAAGTGTGGTTGGATGCTGCTGCTCAAAGCCAAATTCTGATAGTATCTGACGAAGCCACAAGGCTTCCTTACTAGCTTCCACGGCACCATGATACTCTGCTTCTACTGACGAAAGAGAAATGGCAGCCTGTTTCTTACAAACCCATGTAATAGGTCCTGAACCAAGAGTGAAGACATAACCGGCAGTAGACTTCCGATCATCAGGGTCACCAGCCCAATCAGAATCAGTGAAACCAACTAATATAGGAGCTGCTTTGGCACTGTAATGAATCCCAAACTGTACTGTACCTCGAACATAACGAAGTATTCTTTTAGCTGCTTTCCAATGACTTTCACGGGGGTTTTGCATCAAACGAGCAACAAGGCCAACAACAAAGGAAAGGTCAGGATGAGTATGGGTTAAATACAAGAGTTTTCCTACAAGTTGACGGTATAAGGTAGCATCAACTTCAGGAGAAGTACAAGAGACTGAAAGTTTGACTCCAGACTGAAAGGGAGAAGGAGCTGGCTTACAATCTTCCATGTGAAAATGACGAAGAATATCACAAGCATACTTGGACTGGGAAAGGGAAATACCCTCCTTGGATTGCAAGACTTGAAGACCGAGAAAATAGTGTAAGTGTCCTAAGTCTGTCATTTCAAATTTCTTTTTAAGGCTGGACTTCACATGGTTTATAAGGTTGGGATCACTACCAGTAAGAATAAGATCATCAACATAAAGAACAAGGATGATAAGAGAGTTGCCCACTTTCTTGGTGTAGACAGTATTGTCAGAATAACACCTAGAAAAGCCAGATTCTAAAAGAAAGCTATCCATTTTGGCATACCAAGCCCGAGGAGCTTGCTTGAGACCATAAAGAGATTTCTTAAGTCGACATACAAGGCTGGAGTCTGTTTGGATGAAGCCAATGGGTTGTTCCATATAGATTTCTTCATGCAAGTCCCCATGCAAGAAGGCAGATTTAACATCCATCTGATGGACTTCCCATTTTAAAGAGGCAGCAAGGGAAAGAACAAGGCGGATAGAGTTCAATTTGGCAACAGGGGAGAAGGTTTCAGTGTAGTCAATGCCTTCAACCTGTGAAAAGCCCTTAGCAACAAGACGAGCTTTATGTTTATCAACTTTCCCATCTGGTCCATACTTGGTTCTGTAAACCCATTTACATCTAACAATTTTGCGTCCCTTTGGTAGAGGAACAAGATCCCATGTATCATTTGCCAACAATGAATGATATTCTTCATTCATAGCTACTTCCCAATGTGGATGGCCTGAAGCTTCTGCAAAAGTGTCAGGATCATGATTTACTGGAGCTTGAGCCAGTAAAGAAGAGGCTCTTTCAAACTGAGAACGTGTACGGCGTTGATCTGTAGGATCACCGGCAAGACCACCTGCTGCATCCCGAGTAGCACGGACCCATCTTGGAAGTTGAGGATCCTGAGAAGGTGGGGGAGGATTGTCATCCTCACTTTCATCATCTGAAGAAGAAATGTTTTCAAAAGTAGAAAAGATAGGAAGAGGTGGCACATCCGCCGGACTAGGCTCGCAGGCCGATTTATTTTCATCAAATTTTACATCTCTTCTAATGATAACATTTTGGACTTAAATGGAATAAGTCTATAACCTTTTACATCTTCAGAATATCCAACAAAAGTACATTTCTCACTCTTAGGTTCTAAAGCTTTATGCTTTTCATCTGGAATATGGGCCCATGCTTCACTTCCAAAAATACGAAAGTGACTTACATCTGGTTTAATGGAACTCCAAGCTTCTTCTGGAGTGATATTCTTTAGAACCTTAGTAGGAGTGCGATTTATTATATGATTTGCACAATTAATTGCTTCGGCCCAAAAACTAAGACTGAGTCCTTTAGATTGCAGCATACAATTAGCCATTTCCTTTAAGGTGCGATTTTTCCTTTCAGCTACACCATTTTGTTGTGGAGTGTATGGAACACTATGTTGCATTTGAATTCCATTGTCGGTGCAAAAGTTGATGAATGTGTTTTTAACATATTCTCCACCATTATCAGTTCTTAGCTTAAGAATTTGATGTCCAGATTGTTTTTCAACAAAGGGTTTGAAGGCCAAAAATGTGTTAAATACTTCGCTCTTGAGTTTTAAGAAGTATACCCAAGTGCGTCTGGAGAAATCATCAATGAAAGTTAAGAATTACTTGCAGCCAGAGAATGAAGGAACAGGAAGAGGACCACATAAATCACTGTGCACAAGCTGTAAAGGGGCTGAGGCGTGCCAAGAGGCACGTTTTTCAAAATTGTCCCAATGATGTTTTCCAAGTACACATCCGGAACAAACACCATCTCTGCAAGATACCATAGGAAGACCTGTCACCATATTTTCTTTACATAGATGCTGAAGGGAGCGATAGTTTAAGTGACCAAATCGCTCATGCCAAAGTTTGCTCACTTCATCATTATGAGCAACAAATACTGAGGGAAGTTTTGATGACCCAAAGTTGTGAAACTTATACAACCTTGTGGAATCATCAGCAATACCAGTAGCTAGAATCTGTTTAGGATCTCTTAGATCCTTGATTACAACATCATGAGGTGAAAATTCAACAATTTTACCTTCACCTGAATGAGTTATCTGATATACAGATAGAGGGTTGCTGGATAAGGTTGGAACACATAATACATCATTAAACTGACCATTGTCTAGATGAACAGTTCCAGTCCCTACAACATTAAGAGATCTGTCATCACCAACATATATATTTTTGGTGTTACAATCATGTAAAGAAGAAAACATGGCTTTGTTTTTGGCCATGTGATAAGAGGCTCCAGAATCAATGACCCACTCATGAGAATGAGAAGAAGAAGATACATTTAATGCATAACCAGACTGAGATGATTGACAACGACATGCAGAAAGTGCCATTCCTGAAGATGAAGTTGAAGTTGAAGTAAAAGAATGCTCCACATGGATGTTATGTTTCTTCATTGCGGCTTCCAAGGCTTCCATCTTCTTAAAGCATTTAGATTCTAAGTGGCCATCTCGATTACAAAAGTTACAATGTCGATCAGTCTTCTTCCATTTGTTTTTATTGGTCTTATCATTTTGCTGAAATGATCTTTCATTTTGAGACTGAGTTTGCTTAGGACCCTTGTTTGGTTTAGGACCATTTTTTTTAGGATATGACTTCTTAGGATTCTTTAAATTTGGTTGCTGCTGGGTGGCTAACGCTTTCTTGGAAGAGTTT
>APFE031229045.1:53811-68964 GCA_000404065.3 Pinus taeda | reverse complement strand
TTGCCCCCTCGAAGAGGCTGAATTCTAAGGCGTTGATCTATCTTTTCTATCTTTTTGTGAGTTGGTTTCATAACATGTATCATCATCATGAAGCAACATAACATATTCAGGTTCTTAAGTAACATATAGTCATCATCCAAAACTTCAACAACAAAAATGTCATCAATAACATCACCAATCATAAGCATCATTGTGTAAAAAGTAATTCTCAAGAAATCATAATGCCAACAATGTACTTCTAGAAATATAGAAAATGCTCCCCCTGAACCTGTGCCAACTTATTGAGTGTCAGGTCTAATCACATCCAACTCATTAATTAATAAAGTCAAAATAACATCAACAACTCATAAACATCATAAGCCAATATCACTTCTAAGTAGCATCTGAATATCAACAAATTGTAACCAACCAATACCAGAACCATAGGGCCAAAGAAAAATTAACTGAAATATGACATAACTTCTCCCTGAGATTGTCCCACTATTTCTTCATCATAGAGAAACATATGATATTATCTAGAACCAAACTCATGTATATATGCGAATTTCCTTCATGAGATATGCATACAAAAAGTAAACTGTAATAATTTTTAGTCTCACCTCCCCCTAAACATGAAATATCTGGCAGAATAATTAACAAAGTGATGAGGCAAAGATCACTCCTAGTTTCTGTTTGAGATATTCAAATGAATTCCATGGAAGTGGCTTTGTAAATATATCTTCAACTTGTTCATTTGAAGTAACATATTCTAGTTTGACCTTCTGTTCAAGCACTTGTTCTCTCAGAAAGTGATATTTGATGGGAATATGCTTGGTTTTTGAGTGCATGACAAGATTTTTCGAAATATTTATGGCATTAGTATTATCACATAGAATAGGTATAGGTTGAGGACAAGTGATTTGAATGTCTTGCAATGATTTCATCATCCATAAAAGTTTATTATAGCAAGATGCAGTAACAACATATTCTACCTCAGAAGTAGATAAATCAATAGAGCTTTATTTTTTTTAAACATGATACCAAGCGAGGTCCCAAATAAAATTCTCCTCTACTAGTACTCTTTCTATCATCAATATTACTTGCACAATCTGCGTTTGTGTAAGCATGAAGTGCAAAATCTACATCTTTGGGATACCATAGACCAAAATATTGTGTTCCTTGTAAATACTTGAATATCCTCTTGACTGCATGGAGATGAGTTTCTTTATGATTTTCTTGAAATCGTCCAGCAATCCCAGCTGCATACATAATATCTAGTCTCGTGCCTATAAGGTAGAGGAAGCTTTCGATCATAGATCTGTATTCTGGTTGATTCACTCATTAGGGATTTACTGGGGAGCAATATCATACCACATGGGTTCATATTGGGGGATCTTTATTGAGGAATAAATTACATAATATATTGGGGGATATATAGGGGATAAATGGTTTTTATACTGGCAGGTTTAAAAATTGGAGCTAAAAGTTAATGAAAAAATATAAAGGGGTATAAAAAATGTTAATAAAAAATGGATACCTACAATATATAGTGCAAGTAGTGATTTTTTAAATAGGGAAGGTGTATTGGGTTTCTTTTGGTAGAGGGTTTAATAATGTGATTTTCATAGGTATTTTTCAATATGTAGTCAAATTAAGGGTATTGTTTAATATGCCACGAATGCACATGATATGTCATAGCTTCATTGAGTGAAGCCCTCATGGATTCATTGAAGGAGAATAATCATGTGAACTAAGATTGCATCATGTTACCATTGGTGTGCATATAGGCTTGTAGTCTTCCATTCCATATTTTTTCAAAATTTGCTTCAGGTACTTGGTTTGTGAGAGAAAGATACCATTATTTGTTTGTTGAACTTGAAGACCAAGAAAGTATGTTAGTTTACCAAGTATAGACATCTCAAATTCTTGTTGCACAACAGAAGAAAATTCTTGACTCATTGTTTCTACATTACTTCCAAATATGATGTCATCTACATAAACAACAACTATTAAAATTTTAGCTGTATCAAATTTTATATATAGGTTATTGTCTGTTGACCCCTTTTTAAAACCTTGATGTTGAATATATTTGTCAAGACGAGAATACCATGCACGAGGAGTTTGTTTTGATCCATACAAAGCCTTATTAAACTTCCAAACGAGATTTTTATCATTGCCTGGAAGAAATCCTTCGGGTTGTTCAATATAAACCTCTTCTTATAGATCCCCATTTAAAAATGCAAATTTAACATCCATTTGAAATAATTTGAAGTTATGAAAGCTTGAAAGTGCACGAAACATTCTTATGGCTTCAAGTCTAGCTACAGGTGAAAATTTTTCTTCAAAGTCTATTGCTTCCTATTGAGCATAGCCTTTTTAAACAAGTCTTGCTTTGTTTCTAATCACTTATCCATTTTCATTTAGTTTGTTTTTGAACACCCATTTTGTCCCAATAATATTTGTATCATGAAGTCTTGTTACTAACTCCCATGTATGGTTCTTTTCTATTTGATCAAGTTCTTCATCCATTTCCTTAACCCAACATTCATCTTTTCTTGCCTGATTTACATTTTGAGGTTCAATTGTGGATAGTAAGGCTAGGTAACTAGAAGTTCCAACAAGAATTTTTTTAGTTTATACTCCAGCTTCCTTTTCACCTATAATTTGAGATTCCAAATGATTTTTCTGAACATACCTTGACAGGGTCTTTTTTTATGCTTCTGGTGCTTCAGTAGTTCCCTCTCTTACAACCTCTTATCTTGTTGTAGAAACAAGTTCGTCATTTCTTGGTGCTTCTCTTTTGGTACATGTGGATGCTTCATCAATTACAACACCAATGCATTCAACTATATTTTGAAGCCTTTTATTGTATCATTTATATCCTTTGCTTCTAGAGGAGTATCCAAGAAGAATTCTTTCATCGGCTCTAGATTCAAACTTTCCAAGCTTATCATCATTATTCTTTATGTAACATTTGCTCCAAAAACTCTAAAGTGTTTGATATTTGGAGGCTTACCAAACCATAGTTCATAAGGATTTTTGTCACTATTTACCTGAATATGAGATTTGTTGAGGATATTCATGGTTGTATGTGTTGCTTCCCCCCATAAGGTATCACATGCTCTGGACTCATCAAGCATGGCACGTGCCATTTGTTGGATTACTTTGTTCATTCTTTCTGCCAATGTATTTTGTTGAGGAGTTTCAGCAATAGAAAACTGCTTCTTAATACCATGTTGTTCACAAAAGTTGAAAAACTCATTTGATATAAACTCTTCTCCTCTATCAGAACTAAGGCATTTGATTTTTAAATCTAACTCATTTTCTACTAAATCTTTGAAGACTTTAAATTTATCAAATGCTTCATATTTATGTTTCAATAAGCCAATCCAACACATTCTAGTAAAATCATCAATGAATAATATGAAGTATTGTTCACCTCGAGGAGACTTCTTTCTCATAGGACCACACAAATCAGTATGAATAAGTTTAAGTGGCTTATTTGAAGTACCTTATTTAGCATTAAAATGAACTCT
This sequence comes from Pinus taeda, assembly GCA_000404065.3. Lineage (NCBI taxonomy): Eukaryota > Viridiplantae > Streptophyta > Pinopsida > Pinales > Pinaceae > Pinus > Pinus taeda. The sequence goes on along the minus strand of APFE031229045.1, from coordinate 65,449 downwards.
GGTTTGCTTATTGAATTGACATGATTTGCATATGTTGTTTTCTGGAAGAGAGATGTTAGGCAAGTCATGTACTACTCCCATTCTTCTTGACTTGTGTAATTAGGTGAAGCTTACATGTCCCAATCTTTTGTGCCAAAACTAGCTTTCTTATGATTTGCTCAAGTAGCAATGCTCTTGGCTTCCTTCCAAGACACAAACATTACCTCGAGTTCTTGTTCCCTTTATTATTATCTTACCTACATCAAGATTGTGTGCCACATAATTCTTTGATTTGAAAACAAACTCATTCCTTTGGTAACACATTTGACTAACACTCAACAAGTTATGTCTTAATCCATCAACAAACAAAACATTTCCAACTTTAACCTTATCCTTTAACCAAACAGTTCCTTCCCCTTTAATAGTAGCAGGTGATTTATTTCCAAATGTTACGTTATTTTCTTTCTTTATTTCATTAAAGGACATAAACTTATATTTATCACCTGTCATATGCTTTGAGAATCCATCGTCAATGTACCATAGATTTTCATGTCAAAGCTAAGCCACTTTTAGATGCTATGGTTTTCTTTTTCAATACCTTGGATGTTGTTGCCTTTTTTTCATTCTGAAGCGTTAGTCTCATTCTGATTTTGAAATCAGTCTCTTTCTGCCCAAAGTTATTCCAAAAGGAACATTGTGTTTCATCTTGGAGAGGTAAGTATTGTAAGAGTATTTCTTTAATCCAATCTCATTATTTTGTTTTCTTACTTCTCTAGTCATGATAGTTTTATAAGTGACAAATTGACCAACCTTATGACCAAAATTATGACAAGTGAAGCATTGACCATTGAAGTAGAAATACATGGGAGTATAGTACCTTTTTGTATAGTTTCCCTTTTGAGTATGGTAAGGATGGTTTAACTCAGAGACATTTGATCCCTCATTCCTTTGTTGAGAGCTAGAATTTTGTTGATTGCTTCCCTTTATTACATTGAGATAGCTTCATGTACCTATTTCAGAAGATTTTATAGTCTTTGATGATTCTCCATTGCATCCAAGTCCTATTTTTATTAGAGGAGAGCGTTGTACTTTGATGATTTCTTCTAGGATCTCGGATCCTTTAGAAAATCTAAGGTTTAGACCTTTTGTTTTATCACTATTCTTTTCTTAGACTTACTATTTCTAGTTCTAACTTTTCATTATGCCTCTCCCTTTCTAGCTCATCAATACATTTATCTTCAAATTCCATAAGTAATTAATATTCTTTATTAGATGCAACTTCTTCACCATTCGAAAGACTATCACTATTTTTGTGTGTGTAAAAACTTTTATTGTTTTCAAACCTTCCTCTAGAATTTAATTTTGCAGAATTCTTCCCTTTGTTCATGGTTTTCTTTATAAGGGCATTTAGCAGCATAATGACCAACCCTTCCACAAGAAAAGCATTTGAAAGGAAGCTTACCTCTAAATTTGTCAGTTCTTACTTGGAGTTTCTTTACAAAATTTTCCTCTTCTTCATCTAAAACGTAACTTGATTCCTTAAGCTCCTCCTTTTCTTTTCCCTTATAAGTAGCCTTTAATGTTTCTTCTCTGATATCTCAGGTACCCCCCTTTCTCATCTCATAAGATTTTAAGATCCCATGAAGTTGTTCAACAGTAAGGTTCTTCAAATCTTGCATTTCTTCAATGGCAGATACTTTCAAATCGAATCTTGGGGTTATAGATCTTAGGATTTTCTCAAACAAGAATTGAATCTTTTACTTCATCATCAAGATTTCTCATTTAATTAACGATATCATCTACCCTAAGAAAGAAACTTGCAATACTTTCATCATTATGGATTCTAAGAGTTTCATATTGAATTCTAAATGTTTGAAGCTTGGCACTCTTTACCTTAGTATCACTTCATAACTTTGGATGATCTTGTCCCATATAGACTTTGATGTATTCAACTACATGACTGTTCACAAATTTTTATTCTACCAAGCTTCCCAACAAAGCATTGACAGCCTTTGCATTGGTCTCATAAGTTTTCTTTTTTGCTTCATCTATAGGAATGGAGGATGGATATTGATAGCCTCCTTCAACAATTACCCAAAAAACAGCTCTAAGTGATTATATATAAGCTCTTGTTCTGACTTTCCAGAAAACCAAGTTGGTTCCATTAAATAACAGTGGCCTGATAGATGTTACTCCCTCTTGATTTCTCACCTTGATGAATCTTCCTTAAATTAATCAAACTTCTTATGAAGGGTCTTCTCTAACACCAATTGTTAGGAAAGATAATGAGCGGGTGGGGGGTGGGGGTTGAATTAGTATTTTACACACTTTTGATTTCAATTTCTTATTTTGATTATTATACGCAACTGTTGTAAAGGAAACTAGCGTATGTACGCAATTATTACCACAGAAACCCGTGTATGTCTAGATAACTCATCTGATCATTTGTACAACATTAGTTAGTGTATTATTATTTCATTATTGATTAATTAAATAGTAAGTATGAGTAGTTAAGAAGAAGATAGAACATAAGCACACACAACCATATGAACACCAGGATTTTTTTAGGTGGAAATCTAATGTGGAAAAAAACCACCATTGTTGTTGTCTCTGTCTTTTTCTTTTATTAAAAATAATTTTCTTACAATCATGTACTAGCACAAACTTTAACGAATACACAGGCTCCTACCTGCAAAAGGCTACAACCTTCTCTCGTTTTCCATCTCCTACCAGAAGGGAGCTACAACCCCCTTTTTAAAGATTGTTATCCTCAGCTCTCTCTGGATCACTTTTCAAAATGTTTCAAACTAGATCCACTCTCAACAATTATGAAATCAATTAGTCAAATATTGGATCATCAAATATTCTAATGTAACCAATGCAACTTGACCAATTTAGAATAAATCATACCAATGCATACCCACTCATTAATATACCAAGTCAAACATTGTTATCCATCACAAAAACAAATTGTTTCCACTTCAAACCCTGATCAAACATGCATCATATTGTATATGTTATATTTATTGATCATACTTGCGTATGTATGCGCATCTCCTGAAAAATACTCATGTATAGATCTCAAAATATGGATAACTGAATCTAAATCATTGTGCTACTGAATCAATCACCCAAACAGATATTGAAGCCAACCAAAAATAGATTATCACATAGGAGTATCATCACTTAGTCAACTTCTAATTCATAATCAATTCAACCCAAACAGTATTTCCAAACACAGATTATTATAAGAAATACTTCGTCGAGACAATTGTAAACATAACAGAACATATCAGCCATTATCATCAGTTCATCCTGCAAAACCCTAGTATATGTACGTGAATCTTATAAATCACTCATGCGTATGTACACGCCTTTCATACTTGACACTTGCTTACAAATCTGTCCATACTGCAGAAAATATACATAACTATTCAGATGAAGATCTGCGTATGTGCGCGATCTTTCAGACGAAAACCAACATATAGATTTGAAATCACTTATTCATTCTTTTGTTGAAATCACAAAATATACTTCGCACCGCTTACTTCCACATACTCGTGTTATTAACACCACAGATCTATCACAGTTAGATGTTTCTAATAAGCAAATCAAGCAAGTACATATGATACCATACTTCAGATTTTTCCAATATGTATCTTTTCCCTGCTCCTTGGTGCACATCTATATTAGATAAAATCATTCATAGAAAGAAAAAATCTTGCACATCTAACACTTTGATATCCATCTCCTTATATAGCTTAGGCCTTAGCCAATACCTTAGGCCAATCTTATAGTAATGTCGACGATATTCTTTGACGGGATCAAATATTCGATGTCGCACTCATTACTATGGGCCAATACCATGGTAAAGACCCCTGATATTGACAATACCATGGTGCAGAAATTGTACGTGTCTTTTCTTTATCATACCTGCATTTATATGCAGCCTTTATTAACAGGATGTGTGTATACTTTACAAACTTTACTTTTCTCATTCCTTTGTCTCTGAACTGATATTCCTTTGTCTAACTCACCTGTATCATTTGCATAACCATCATTTTGAAATGTTTATCAAGTAGGTTTCCATCAAGGACAACATATCAGTGATAATGCTAACAAATTCCTTAAAACCAACATATTAGTCCTAGTCTAAAGAAATCAGAGCAAGAATCTGAGCATTATTAGCTAGAGGATCATTCTCTTGTAGCATAATAACTAACAAAGAATCCCTCCATCTTTTCCAGACGAGAATCAACATTATCCATAAAAAAAATCTCATATTACGAAGCATCTGTTTAATATCTTCTAAGGAAAAAAAACACGTTGTAATTTTCAACTTGTTTATCTTTGAAAATGAGACGCAACAGGGTTGTCATCTATTGATTGAGGGCCAAAGAACTCATGAATTTCAACCTCCTTCTCCTAAATCTACCAAGAGATGGGAGTCATTCAATGTACTCACCTACCAATTCTGAGTTAGAGAAATAAGGATGATCCCCTGCTTCCTTTTTCTCTAGGACTAATATCTCCTTCCTCACTTACAGAGGAACAACATCAAAATCAAAAGCCACAGTATCATTGGCAAAAGGGTGAACCCTTTTGTGCCCAATGTCGCTTCTGCCTCCTCTTCGACTTCTCATCGTTTGTCTCGAAGGCATGAGCACTGCTACAAATAGAAACAAAAGACAACAACTAGATAGACATCGACTAATAAAACTTGACAAAGAAAGAGGAGGGAGCCCTTGAAGACCAAACCTTAAAACAAGAAGGTCATCACCCAAAGACCATACAAGAGGCTCAAACCCAGGAGATTATCCAACTCACCACAATTCAGACTTATAACCCAAAATGGAAACCATACAACCTTCTTATTGCTAAGACTGAACTGAAGGTAGTTAGAACAAAATTTAGACACATTAAATGACTAAATTTCCATAACAAACCTCATAGTTTGAACTACAAGTAGTATACCCACAAACAATTGACTCACGAAATTACCAATAAAATATTCAAACACCAACAAAGAAGTGCCCAAAGACAAAGAAGTAAGAGCCCAAATTAACCCAATTATGTTGAACTCGTAAATATATAAGTTCAGAAACTGATGTGAAACAATATAGACATGTAATTCCCAAAAGCCCTTGAAATTAACAGGAAAATCGAAACAAGCTACTCAAATATACTTCCCAAAAGCCCCTATAATTAACAGGAAAATCAAAACAAGCCACTCAAATATAGAGACTAAGATCCATAGTTTCCAATGTGAACTCATACTAGACAACTCACCAAACTCCAATGTCCAATGAATTAAATAGCAACTACTGCCTGCACCATCAACAGAATTTCTAAGCAAATTGCTCAAAAACCAAAATACTCACAACATATACCACAAGGAATATCAACTACAGAATCCACCCAACACATAATTCTTTAGCCCAAATCTCAAACGTCAAAATGCACACAATGCACTAGAAAAGCCACCCCCAAACTTCAATTCAAAACAATATGTAACCAGCAATGGAGGTCGAGGAATTATCCTCGCCTCCTTACTTGATCAACCTAAAACCATGTCCTTCATCTCCATAAACTTGCAATTTAATGTACCTCGTGGCACACAAGCTAAGGTACCAGCATTAATTATCTCCTCTCACTCACACCTGAGAATGAACCAAGTGTTCATTTAGCACATTTTCCAATACGTGAAATGAAACCATAATGACACCCCATCAGAAAATATTTTACAAATATAAAATATATATTGGAATATACTTTATTTATAGTAATATATATTTTTAATAAATTTAATCATTAAAATTATGTTTTTTAAATTAAAAAATATAATATTTAAAAATTCAAAAATGAAAATTCTATTTTTCTTTAAATTTTAAAAATAATTAAATTTTAATAATTATATAAAAAGATCAATATTATTATTTTAAATTTTTACCATTAACTTATAAATTAAAAAATAAAATGAGATAAAAACAAACCAAACAAAAACACATTCCATGATTCATATTTGGCATTCACTAAACTACACTCAATGGTTAGTTGGATCAATGAAGAGTTCAGCGTTTTTGCTCAAGTTGTAGAATAACCCTTTCTCATATAACAAAATAAAACTAATAATTGAAATTATATATATAATTTTAATGGTTATATATTATTATTATTTTTTAAGTTATTTTGATTAAAATAATATTTTAAAATCTTAATTTTCTATAATATTTTATTGTTTTTCAAAAAATTAATTTATTTATATATTTTAAAAACATATTTTAAACCAATTAAATTTACTAAAATTATAATTTTTTAGTTCTAATAAAAAAATTAATAGTAAAAATATTTTATAATTCTCTTTGAATCTAAATTGGAAATAACTTACAAGTTTATGAAATTATAATTACTTCTATCAAAATTACATCATAACTTTTTCTTATAAAAAATTATAGTTAAATTTCTTGATATAATAATTAAAGCATTGAGATAATCCACTTGACAACCATCGTTGTGTCTTTTTTGTTATAGATCAATGGATTCAGTCCCAAACACCATAATTCTATAGAGGCATGTACAAAAATACACTCTGCTCAAAACAATACAACAGCACAAGCCTCTTAACATAGATCATTTCAATACAAGGCATATTATCCTTTTGAAGAGGGATTCCACACCTATCTCATTATATAAAACATAACACATAAGGATCACAATAATCATATATATATATCATATATATATATAATATATATATATCATTGATTATTAATGGCTTAACATATGGTTATAAATGTTTGTTAAAAATGGATTAAAAGTTTTTATTTATTATTTATTTTAATTTTGTCATTTAATTTATATCAATAAATTAATAATAAAATTGAAGTTATCATTTAAATTTATATGATTAGATTAATAGTAAAAAAAAAATCACTCTTTATTTTTCATAAAATTCAATTTATTCCATAATTCGAATTATGTTAAGAGTAAACATCAAATGAGCGTTTGAAAGAAATATGCAGTGCCATGTAAGTAGACCATTATGTTTATGTTTGGAGTGACAGTAATGAAGTTGACAAGAAAGTTTTTGGTGCAGTTTGTTCAGGTTTTGAAGGCTATCACAACTATTAGACATTGAAGATCAAAATGTTGTAGGATGGAAAGGAAGTAAACTATTAGACTTTGAAGGTCAAAAGATTATATGATGAAAAAGAAGTAAACTATCATATCCAGATTGATAATATTCAAGATGACAACAGAATTTTTTTGGCTCATAAGAAACTATTGTATAATGGATATATTTAATATCGGACTATTGTATAATGGAAAGGGAGTAAATTATCATGGTTAGACTGACAATATTCAAGTTGACAACAGAGTTTTCGCTGCATAAAAGAATATTTTGTACATAAAAGTTGAAAGTCAAAACAGTAACCTACTAGTTCTAGCTCCATAATCTAACTTAATTTGCATGGCGAAGAAAAATCATGGATAGAATCATCAGAAAAAAATCTGTCCAATTGTTATAACGAAATCTCCAACAAGCTGTGGTGAAGTTTTAGAGTTGTGATTCATTGCTTCAAACCATCTATGTAAATAGTATTTATTTTTCCCCTTGCATTCAACTTAAATTAATTTTCTGGCTGAAAAGTCAGAAATCTTTGGTGGGTTTGTCAATTTTCCAATGATTTGCAGTGACAGACGACCTCCACCAGATCTAAATGGAAAGAATCCAACTTTTTCACTGAATTCATAGAAGAGTAGTGAGCAGAAGTTGTGCTTGTGTATAGGCAAGAGTTCATGCTCCCTCCACCTGGCCTGGTGCATATGCTTGATATTCATCTCCCATCACACCAGGCTCTGGGCGTACAAAGTCTTAGCCTTACTTAGTGCCTCTTGTATTTCCCAGTGCAGGAGGCTGGCCCTGTCAGCTTTCTCCAGATATTCACGTGCAGCGCTATAATGCCTCAGCCCGAGCAGGGCGCGGCCTTTCCTGTAGAGCGTTTTGAGATGACCGGGATCGATCTGGAGGGCCTCGTTGGAATCTTCCAGCGCCTTCTTGAATTCCTTCATTTGCAGCCACGTCTCCGCCCTGTTGGAATAAGCGTGCAGGAGGCCGGCATTGATATTATTATTGTTATTCGACGGCTTCTCCCTGAGCTGACGCACAGCGGCGTCAATGCAGTTCGTATAACGCTCGGCCGCAGCAGCCCAGTTTTGTTCTCGCAAGCACCTGTTACCCTTCTTCCTCACTTTCTTGATGCTGACATGTACCAGGCTCTCCATCCACCTGTCCTCCTCAGAGACGAAGTTCTCAACATTAGCAGGGTTGTTCACCCGGATGGCGAGGCCGCCGTCGGAAGCACGTTTGAAACAGGGCTCCTTCACGGCCACCCTGGCACCCTTGGGGAAAAGCTTCTTGATGTCCGCCTGGGAGGGAGCCGGATTGTAAATTGCCAGCCTGGCAGCAAGGCCATTATCGTCCTCCAGCAAGGTAAAGATCCCGTTCATCCAGAAAGCGTCCGTGCACAGTGTCCCGTACACCACCCGGCCACGGTGGACTTTGTCGACCTGGAGCTCGGTGAAGGAAATGGGGTTCAGCCTTTCCAACGGAACGGAAGAAGCTGGGGCGCTGCTGGCAGGTTCTGGGGAGTACAAATGTAAAGCGCCCCCTGCTGCAATCCCCAGCAGGCGGAGGAAATCGTGGAGTTGGAGGAGGGCTCGCTTGTCGAATCTCTCGGTGGCTAATCTCGCAAGCGAGACCATCATTTGGTCATGCACTTTCTCCATTTTTCTCCTCTTCTTCGGCTCCCTCTGCTGCTCAGAACCATCAATCCGCACTTCAGCCACCGCCTCTCTGCATTGCAGGTTTATTCTTACAAAACACCCATACGCACTACAGGAAGCGTTGGACTTGGACAACGAAAGGTTGAATTACAGGTTGGAATTTGAAAATGAAAGGTTCGGCCGTTATATTATTCACGGGACTGGGATTCCAAATTTTATTTGCATGTGGTGAGTCCTGTGAACTTTAAATTAAGGAGTTGTCTATAATGCGATTTTTTGGAGATTCCGGTGACGGAATCTGGCCGAATAAATGAGGTTAAATCTTGATTTTTAGCAGTTAAAATGGTTTTTTAACTGCATATTTGGATTCAGCGCGCTGAAAAACCTTGTGAGCCTTTGATTGTGCAGAAACTAGCTATCAAACTTAGGATTCCAATGAATTGCTGCCGGATTTTGACCGGGAAAAATCGGCCGGAAAAGTTATAGATAACTGCTTAAATTAATAATGTGATTGCTTAATGTTTCTTTATAATTACGATTAGGAATGATTATTTTTTATGTAGTTTGCGTTAAGCCTTTGAGCAAATAAAAATTACATAAAAATGTAAATATTAGTTTTTTTGGTTAAAAAAATATAAATATTAATTTTTTTTGGTTAAAAAATATAATGGGGCTGATATCTATAAGTTTACACTCTTTATAATGTAAGAGGATACAAGTAATATGAAAGTAATGAAAATAATTATTTGCAAATAGTTCCAATGGTGGTGAGTCTCGTCACTGTTAAATTAATCATTTGATTGCTTAATGCTTCTTTATAATTTTTTGGACAAATAAATAATTGCAAAATAATTTTTTTACTTAGGTTAATGTTAGTGGAAATTTAGAAATATGTTGGAATTGCAAGTTTGAATTATGAAGTTTGCATAAATTTATGTTACGAGAGTTTTTCAGAATAAAGATTTTATTTGGATATATTAAAATTATAATTTAAATGATGATTTTAAAAACAAAAATATAAAATAATTTGATTTCTTTTCATAATTATAATTCAAAATTTATTTTTTAAAATCTTATAATATATTTATAAGTTGTTCATTGTTATTTTAATGATAGTATAGTAGTATTATAATTCAAGTTTAAATTGTATATTTTTAGGAAGCTATATAAACTAGTACAATTATATAAATTAAATGACTAATAAAGATTTACAAAATATTATGTTTTATTTGTGATGCTAAGAATCTATAAGGCTAGCAAGTGAAGGTAGGCAAAGGAAAAACATGGTTTCAAAACTCTTGATTTCTAATGAAGAATATTCTCACATTATTAAATCAAGACCGTCCATAATTTTTTATCTTTCAAAGATGAAAATTTTAGAAACCCTATTATGAAACAACACTGGTAAAAGTTATATAGATAAAAATTAAATAATTTTTTTGTAAGATTACATCTTCATCATGTCCAATATATCACCCCAGGGCAAGGAATTGAAAGGATGACTTCACATAGGAGTATCATAACAAAACAAACAATCACGTCTATCCAAAAACCCGTGGAGAAATTAAAAAAAATGTAATGTAATGTAAACAATTTATTTTATCAACATAAAATAAAAGTAAAAAGAACAAAATAAAAATAACAGTCTAAAAATAAAATAAAAATAAAAACCACCCATGGTATTCATGTGAAATATAGTCTATTCAAAAGGGGATAATTAAACCAACCTAGATCCATTTTAACTCAAATCTACTCGACATCTACCAAGCTCGAGGGGACATAAAAGATATTTGATCCCTTTGGGCTCTTGATAGATACGAAGTTAAAATAAATCTAGGCTTGTAGATATTAAAACACACCTCATGACACATCTCATGTTTCTAAAATTTTAAAAAATCATAAAAATCAACAACAACAATATTATTAGTATTATTATTATGAGGAGGAGGACTTAAACATATATAAATTTAAAAAATCGTGTAACAAGATTCTTAACCATAAATTTTGGGCTTTGTCTAACTAATGTACTAAATGACTTTTATTAGTCAATACAATTTTGGATAAGATTTTGATTTCTTGTTATTTAAAATGTGTTTTTGAATGTATAAATGGATTTAACACCATGAAAAACCTCTAAAACACTTGAATTAAATAACTTAAACTTAAGACTCTTAAAAATCTTTGCTAGATTTTCAGCAAAAGTAACCAAAAAAAAATACTCGAAAAGCTATCAATTTATTTTGATCCAGGTGGATATTGGTGGCCACCTTCCAAGTCCACTTGGACCCCCACCATTATTTCTCTCAGCATTTTCAGTTTCCTTAATTGTAGCACAACTTACTATTTTTAGCATTTTTTCGGGTCCTGAACTTCCGGAGCTGTTTTGAGACCCTAAACAACATTTTTTGGGAAAATTGGGAGCAACATGCATCCATGGACCGTTGTTGCTCTTCCCAATGTTGTAGTTCTCGGATCGATCTTTCTAACGAGATATTGTGCACATCAAACTGAGATCATATGCCAAAGTTATGACCACGGGAAGTTGATGTACCAATTTACCCAAATGGGACCCATAGTTTGGCGTTTCATCTTCTAGGGTTAGGTTTTTGGATGTTTATGGTTTCCCATTGTTTCTCAACAATAAATAGGCCTTCCAGCCTCATTTTAAGACAATTCAGAGGCATGTAGCCGCCACGTCTCTTCTCAGAGATAAGCTATCATCGCCCTAGCTGGTTTATTTCCATTACTATTTGTAAGCATATTTCAATATTTTACATTAATGAAATGAAGTATTATTTTTGTTGCATATCTGTGTTTATGGTTACCTCTGTAATTTGTTGCATTCATGTTTAAATCTGAATCAGTGGTATCA